>JANHGB010046645.1:23614-34208 GCA_026283785.1 Coracopsis vasa
GGGTGGGTTTGGGTTTGTATGTCTTTTGTGGTTTTCCCCTCAAATTGCAAGACTCTAAAATCCCTGCTTTAAATGGGAAACTACAAAGTCACAGATATCATCTTTATAGTTTAAGCCCTACAACGTGTGCTTACTGTGGGAAGTGCTGCTGCAAGCCTCCAGCAGTGTATGTTTTGTGAACTCTGTTTACGGAGAAGTTGCCTCTTCTTATCCCTGGTGACAGACCTAAAATGGCACTTGTTCAGGGAGAGGGCTGAACAGCTCTGGAAAATCTTAAGTAGCTGTCCTCCTACAGAACTGCAAGTGGGTACCAAGCAGTAGACAAAGCTCTTTACCTCTTCTCCAGCCCCCATCCCTTAATGTTTATGGAATTGTTGAGGCTGCAGAAGAAGGGATGCCACTTGCTATGAAGCATGTGGAAGCAGGAAAACAAACTATTCAGGGAGAAATAAGGATGAGTGAGGTGCTGATTGCCTCTGGAAGAAGGGAAGTCTGCTCTGCAAGAGGGAAGAAAGTTGCTGAGACCTGACTGGGGAAAAGGAATTTCCTCTTTTCAAGATGCTAACATCTCTGAGGGGAAAAAGTCAAAGAACTGTCCTCCTGCCACCTTGTTCCATATACTTCATAAGTTTCTTTGACCAGACAAGGCACTTTCTGTACTTACAGCACTTCACAATGCTCAGCTTTTCTCTCCCATGAATGTGCTATACCCAGCTCTCTGCAAAATGCATTTTCCCAGTTGCCTGTGTTGATGTGCTTTTCAGTGCTTTCAGACCTTTCAGCCTGAAAGTTAGATAATTAGTCTGTCTGAAATTTAGATAAACACTAAAGTGGCACATTGAAGTGTGACTTTTCAGAGCATTAGTAGTATTCTTGGAGCAGTGCTGACAGCTGAGTTCTGGGCTTAGGCATTTAGAAAAGCATGGAGAGAATGACATGTTGTAGAGAAGTCCCAAAAGTTGATGCACAAAGTAGCTTCTCCTGGTTTCCAGAAAACCTGAGACCTGAGTTTGTTTCTGCAACTGAGGGATGAACACTACAGTCCCTCAACAGAGATGCTGATACCTCTACCTTTACAGGGAAGGAGAGAAATTCTCTATGTGGCTCTGAATGCAAAATCAAGATATTGGGGACCTTACTATAACAAGGAGCTCTCTGCCCTGAGCCACAGGGTTTTGTTGTGATCTGGGTGTTGATCACTGACTGATTAATTGACTGGCATTGTTTCAAATCCCTTTGGTAAGGGGACACTGCATCATGAGGAGGCTGACAAGCCTCCCTGACCTCTGTTATCATAGCAAAAGTTATTCAGTGCGTTAAGAAGGGGAGAAACACATGAGGAAATAAGGCTTATGTTGCCTCTTGGACTTCACCTACTTTTCTCTTTGGGCCTAGTAAACCAGTGAATTATATATTTTTCTGAAATCTGTTTTCCCAGTGACTACTTGGACAGCAATTTTAGAACCTTTTAGAATAGGCAGAGACTGGAAATACTAAGACATTGCTTTATTCTAGAAATCACAATAGATTCTTAATGGCCTTTAGAAGATGTTAATGTTCTCAGAAAGGTATGCGTCCCTAAAAAGGGAAATGTCCACAGTCTCTACTGAATGCCTTTCCAAGAAGTTTTCTGATCTGGAGAGCTGCATAAGCTGTATCTGTGTTTCCTCTGCTGCTTGGTACAGCATGTTTTTCATTACTGGTGGCTCAGATTTCTTTGGCCTGCCTAGCAAGAGAGGCTTAGGGAAGAGTTTCCTCAAGAAAACCTTGCTGGGGGTCTACTATGAAGTAATTTAATCATTCAGTGTTATCAAAACTTTCAACGCTAAGATGACAGCATATCTTGATTCTCTATAATCTGTGAAAAGAGCTTTGTGGAAGAACTCATGCATAATGTATGAAGCATTTGTCTCAGTTGTTTGAGTGAGACTGAGCTATATTTTGCACATAAGTCAGTGTTAAACATTGAAAACACAGTATAATTTCCTCAATTATGGCACTTACAGGACAGAAAGAGTTTCTCTGAGGATTTAGGGGGAAAAACCAAGGATGTGACAGACTGAGTTTTTGGTGCTTCTCTGACTAGCACAGTGGTTTACATTCTTCTTAGTTCTCAAGTAGTTAAACCTCACTGAGATCCTGAGCTTGTAGGGGACAAGACAACCATTCTTCCTACCAATATTCTTCTCTTTGCTCTGAAACAGGAAGCTTCATCTCTTGTCCATCATTTATAATAATTTGAATTATATTGAAAATAATGCCTTCTGAGGATGAATTGCTGTAATTCTCAAAGAGTGACAGTTTCCAATGGCACTACTGTTTCCACAGAAAAGAAGACGCTTTTGCTTGGGTGCTGATCCTCGTCCTGATGCTCATCCATTATTCCCTGCCTCCTTCCAGCAGTGCCTGTCTCCCATCTCACTGAGGAGACAGCAGTGGGCAGGTATCTCCTGCTTACCGAAGTTTAAAGGTTTTTAAAATGGTTATACTGTGGTTTCCAGGTAAGGGAATTTGGCAAGAATTTTGACAGCAGAAAGATAAGTGTCACCATAAGAGCGCAGTCCTGAGAGTAATAGGGAGTCAGGCAGGTGCTGGATATCCTGCCTCCTGCCCTTCTTGAAGTATAGCTCCTGTCTCTGCTCATCCATGCTTCCGGCAGCTGCTCTGTGGCCCAGGAGGGATTGTAACAGAGGAGTTCAAGTGCCCCAAGAAGTGGCTGTGAGAACTAGGTCCCTGTTTCCTCCTGGAAAGTTACTCCTAACTCCTCCAGGCAATTATGAAAATTATGGTCTGGGTCATTTCCTCTTAACAACCCCTTTCCAAGCACATTGGCTTGCAGCTTAGAAGTTTTTTTCTTTCTCAAGGTAGATGCCAAACCAAAAGCATGGGCAGCCTTAAAAATCAGAGAAAGGTCAGGCTAATCCCCAACTGTAAGATCAAGAATGACAGACCTTTTTCTTTCTTTTTTTTTTTTTTTCCTTCAGTCTGTCATCCAAAATGCTAATGTAGCTTTTGATAATTGCTTTTTGCTAATGTTTGCCTTGCCAGCTCTCCCAGTAGTGTTGAGTAGGGTGATTCTTAGTTCTGTCTCTCTTCTGCCCAAAGCCTGCTGGCATTTCCAGCCTCTCAGAAATGAAATGCTGTGTCCTTATCTCCACCCCAGCACTTCCTCTGTCAGCCCAGCTCTTGCAGTCTGTCTGCCTCTCCTTTTTATCTTAACCCTTCTTCCTTCAGCTCCTGGTGCTATGCAAGGCAATATGATGCGAAGGAACACCTCTGTGAGACGCCCTGGTGTATATTCTGCCTTCTTAATGTTGCACAAGTGTGATTTTCTTTTCTCTCATTTTCAAGGGTGTAATAATTCAGAATGCTGTTGATGTGCTCAAAAATGAGGGTGTGTTTGCTGTCTTTAACTCTTTGTTCATGCTTTTTCAGGCTGCTAAAGTTGTTTTCCTCACACTTTGAGTTGCCAATTTGTCGCTAAGTGTGAAATAGGTGCTTGTGTTCCTGAAAGCAGATGCTTCAAATTCAGGTTTAGAAAGTCCAATTTTTATGCCATGTGTTTGAAAATGTGATTTTTAAAAAACAAAACTCTCTCTGTACCAGAAAACTGCCTTGCTCTTGTTATTGCTTATCTGCAGCTCTGCTTACAGCCTCACATGACAAGTGGCCTGTACCTGTTTTAAAGTGAGTAGAGAAACACCCTGCCCTCTGCTCACCTGACTCTGGCTCTAGTGTCTTTTGGCAGCTTTTTAAAAAGACTGTTGGGGGTGGGTTTTTTGTGTGTTTGTGGGGGGGGGGAGAGGGGGAGGTTGGGGTATGGGAGGTTTTGTTTTGGTTTTGTTTTGTTGGTTTTTTGGATTTTGTGTCTTTTCACAGGAAAATCTCTGTGCTATTTTATCTAGGGGAGACAGGATAGGTTAGAGCAGCAGTATCTTTGCTGATCTCTATGCAAGACTGCACATGGATCAGTTGTTTGGAGGTCTGGTGGCCTTGGCATTGCAGCCTATGAAGACCAGAGTTCAGTGTCTGAGCTTCTGAGCTTGCATCGTTAATCAGATGTCACTTCTTGTCATCATTGAGTAAGAGGGGGATTTGCTAGAGGGAAGACTTCAAGTGCATTCCAAAAGCTCCATTGTTTTCCATCTGGGCTAGGTAAAATACATCTCCTTGTCACATCTGCCCCTGTTGTACAGCCTGGTGGCTAGCAGCACAGCTGCAGCAGGCAGCAAACCTCCAGGTTTCATCTGGGGTGAGTTAGCAATTCTTATGATGTGCTGCTAATGGCCTGCCACTTCTCACTATGGAAAATTAAGTGCAAAAGGATGAAGGAGAGTGACGTTTCTTTCAAGATATGCCTCAGTGTATTTGTGTACAGACTGAGGCTTGCTGCTGCTCTTTGTGGGAAGCCCCATCAGCTCTCTATACTCATCTTCTGTTTACCTGCAAACATCATTTAAAAATCTTTCTTGCATGAAACAATTATTATGACAGAACAGGTGATTCAGAAAGTTAGAGAAACCCAGTGCTGCCATGACAAACAGGTGGTCATGCTTACTTCATGGAATTTGAGTGGATATGTTGACTCTGTTGCAATGGATGGGTGGGGAAGGGCATGCTGGATTGAAGTCAGAAAAACTAATTTTCCATTGGTTGGATAATCCCTTCAAAGTCTGTTTTCTGAGCATCAGGGTGAGATCCTATCTTTATTAATGCCTTTGTAGCGCCTGTGTTTGAGCAGGATGGGTGTCAGCGGATGAGTAGCCATGGCAAACGCAAAGGCTGTTTCTATACCCAGTCACTGATCGATAGCTGTGAAGTGAAACCATTTAAATCTGTGCTAATATTCAGCACTTGGGATTTATTCTAGAAGATTTATGATGGAACTTTAGAAATGCAGAAATACAGTGCAATATTCACTCAGACTATCAGACAAATTGCAGTATTCACAGTCCATTAAGTCCACCAGTAAAAATCCACTATCACCAAACTGGAAAAACAAAGCCCTGCGATATACAGCTGTTACTTTTCAATATGGTAAACATAGCTGTATTCAGGACGTAAAAATTGCAAGCCAGTCTGGTTAGATGAATCTCTTCCAAATGCAGTATATGTTGCCTCACTGTTTTCAAATCTCAGCAAGAAACAGCTAGCAATTCTCTGCCTTATATTTTCTGTCTTGTTACAGACAGCTGGGTTTGATCCAGATCACTGGCTCAGGCTGAAGCAGAGAAAATGATGATGTTGTAGCATCTAGTTTTTTGAAAAGGGAGAATATGGGTTTTCATTTTTTTTAATCTGTGGAGGATGCAGCGTAGGTACTACATAACTTTTTAAGTGTTTTTAACTGAAAAGAACAGTTTTGATGCCGTACAAAGTGAAGGGAGGGGGAGTATTTAGTCACCTCCATAGACATCCGAGGCTGATTCAACTGTCAATGATGGCTATGTAAATTTTGTCCTATTGGAAAATCAAAGTACGTATTTGCTGTTGTTTTTTTCAGTTGCAGTGCTTACGCACACAATTTTTCCCCCTTAAAAGTGAAGTAGAAAGGAGGAGAATATTTTTGTCGTTATGCCTCTCAGCTGAAAACAGGCATTGGAAAGCGAATGAAACATGAGAAGGAACTAATGCGGTTGTTTTGTCATTTTCAGCCTGCGTGCAGTGGGGTTTCTGTCTTTGATGGGCTGGTGAAAGGAACAGAAGGATGAATTGCTTGTCACCATATAATCTGTCAATATATAATTTGTCAACATATAATCTGAGGCAGCCTCTGGAGAAATAAGTACATGCTTTGTGGTTGCATTCATAATGAATTCAATGAAATGCACATACCTTGTATAAAGGCAGGATAATTTAGCTGTAAGACTAAGCTAATTGAAAAGATCTCTCTAATTTCAGGATGAAGTTCTGATGAGCTAGTAGGGGCTCTATGTTAAAAACATATCGCAGTGCTATTGTAGAAAGCCCTGAAGCCCCTGGTATTGATGATACTCAGTTGCTTTGCCAATTCTCTTGTGTTACAGCGCAGGTTGCAACACCCCGTGGAGCTCCAAGCCACTTTTCCCCACCTGTCCTTGCCTGCTGTCTGTAATTTAGCTGCTCCTCATGAAGTTTATGTTATTAAAATTACATTTGCAGAGGATCAAAGAGGAAAGTCAGGTAATTCAGTTTGACTGGCAACCTTGACTGGACTTTGCTTAGCACACTGGTTTAAGCATCTATTCCTAAAACATTGTAACTTTTACCAATAAGTAAGATCAAATAAGTAGCTAAGTGTGACACATATGATACTAGAGAAGCAGAGACACCAGGAGTAATGGGGAGGGGGGGAACCAACCTGCATTTCTCACTCACACTCTGCTTCTACATTGCAACATGCAACACATGGCAGGAGTTTATATACTGTTAGCCAACAGGCATGGGCACCCCAAACGCTGCCTATCATACAAGAGCTTTTAATATAAGGGTGCAGAGATCCATGATGGGATTCTTATTCATAAGCCCCAAGCCAGAGCAGAAAAGCATGTTTTAATCCTGGAAGAGTCAGTCCTTGAAAACTACAGCTCTTCAAAGAGAGTAGGTTCCTGGAACTGCTCAGCATGCTCTTTGCTCACCATGGTTTTGGTTTGGTTTTGGTTGTTTTTCTGGTTGTGGGGTTTTTTGTTTGTTTGTTTGTTTGTTTTTTTATTTTTGGGGTTTTTGTTTGTTTGTTTGTTGTTTGTTTGTTGTTGTTTGTTTGTGGTTTTTATTTTTAGTGTTTTTGTTTGTTTGTTTTGTTGTTTTGGTTTTTTTTTGTGGTTTGTCGTTTTTTTTTTTTTTTAAGCTTTAAATATAGTTCCCAAATGATAAAGTTGAAAATTCTTCAAGTATAAGATACATGAACGTGAGCTGATCAAAACTGCCCTTGCCACAGTCTCTCTCTCTCTCTTCTCTTGCTGTATGTTCCCAGCCTGTTCTTTGCACCAAGCTGTTTTTCTGACTTAGCAGTGAGCCAAATTGGCAAAAATAGACTCCTAAACTGCTGACCGTGCATCCTTTCTTGTAGTATGTGTTGTGTTGATTCAGCATTCAAAGCCCCTGAAATAAAAACCTTGTCTCTCTTTGTGTTTTTCATACTGGTTTGGTTTCCCACAGGATCAAGCTTGGTCTTACTCCACTGCTGCAGCCAATGCACAGGAGAGCTTGCAGAAGAAGAGGCAAAAAAACAGCAGTACTTAGAGGTTTTTTTCAGTAGAAGCCTGCAACTTGAGAGGTTTAGGCTGAAAAGTGGCTTAGGGTAACCAAAAGTGACATGAAGCTTTCTGAAAGGTGGTCCAGCTTGTGCTCAGCTGCAAAAACACTGGAAAAGCAAGAAAGAATTGTCTTGCAGGGAAGTTTCGGGGCTATACAGTCTCCTTTACTGATTGCAATGTCATTGGGTTCAGTTTCTGACACAGGGGTATAAGTCTAATTTTACTGACTGTCTAGTGGTCTAAGCTTAAACTGAAAGTGTAGCCTTAGAGTTTAAAACCATTAGGGTAGGTAGATGCAGTCCTAAGTGACACTAGTTCAAATCAACTTTTGAGGAAGGTAAGGGCTGTTCTACTTGATGGTGTATGTGGCACAGTTCTCCAATTCTCAGCTGCCAATTTCAGTGCCTGACATTGTGTGAGATGTAATTTATTGCAGATAATGATATTTGTATGGCCATTCCCCAGGGGAAATCATGGCCTGTAAATGTGCAAAAGCTGCAGTGGCCCATTTGCTTTAGATGTGACTCTGATTTTTACTTGTTTTCCATTCTGTTTCTGCTGTGGTTCATGGCACAATATTCTTTTCCTGGCATGTTATATTGTTGGGTTATCGTGTGCTGCAATTTCATGGCAGGAAAGCATGAGTTTGATCTCTTAAGATTTTAGTTCCTCTCCTACAGTGTGTGTCTGGAAATATGATTTATTGCTGCAGTTGGTCTTAAAATATTATAGTAGTACAGGAGATAGGTGTAAATATTCAAACTAGTGCATCTAAGGCTAAATTACTAAAAGCATGGTATGCAATGCTTGCTGTATTGATTGGTTCCAGAGGGACTGGTTAGGTGCTAAGGGTTTTTGAAGCACACAACCATGTTTACTCTCTGTAACTAAATAAGAGACTTAGAGGCCAAACTTGAAATGTGATGGGATTTGAAAGCTTTTTTATATAGATATATAAATAAAAGCACGAGCCTATGATCATAGGGAAGCAGAGAAAGAAAGGTGAAGCAATATTCTAGGTATTACTGGGTGATACTTACCGAGCCTGCCTTAAACAGTTTGTTACAACCATGAGCCCTTTAATTAAGTGGAATTTATCCCAGTGCTGAGGGCTTCTGTAAAAGCCTTTACTCCACATGTGACCTATTTCAGGTTTCTGTGAAAGGCAGAAATTTGGCATAACTGGTGAGGTTCTGCCCCAGACACGAATCCTTGATGAAAATCCCAGTTATAACTTTCAGCCACTGGATGTCCTCAGTTTCAAAGGTCTGCAAAGGTTGATCAGCTGGAAGGCCACATGTTGTTGACAGTTTGCAGAGCATTGCATAAAAATATTCTGTGTGTATTGGGTATTGCCAAACTCCAAGCTTACCACCCATAAAGCAGTGCAATCAGTTTCACTCCTCAGGGTAATTAAACTCCTCCTGGATGCAGAACATGTATTTAATCTGCTGCTTTCTTAATCTCTCTCTTTTTTTGATGACTTAGCTTTAATTTATGTAAGAGCTTGCTTTGCAGGACTCCCGCATTCCTAAACACAGAGGATTCACTACATTTCTTTCTGTTTTCCAGTGCTTTCTTTGCTGGAGTTTATGGCAGTTTTTACTGTTGATTCTGCCTGCAGCTTGGTTTTTCAAAGTTCCTATGAATTCCCAAGGATGCATCCTTCTGCCCGCAGGAGCCCTGATCTGATCCCACAAAGACTTTGTCAGTGATAGGTAATTACACATCGTGTGCATAGCTACACCTGCCCAGAGAGCTTCACTTTGCTTTTCCTCAGAAGGCCTGCTTTTTTCTGCTGCTCATGATCCATTGCCACCCACCTTTCATTTGCTGCAGGCTGCCCTGACTGCACCCTCATGGAAAGTGTTTCTCAGCCCGATCTTCCCCTGCAGCTAAAGCTCTCATCCAGCCTCCTCACTGTTGCAGCTCTAATGGCATCATCCTCGTTGCCAAACATTCCTGTCTTCTGATTATGATTTGACATTGCTTGTCAGACACTCTCCAACAACTTATAAAAATCTGAGCTGGCAGAGAAAATGGCAAAGGGCTGTCTGCAGCCACATGTGGATTTCATGTTTGTTCACAGAATGTGTAAAACATGTTCATGAAAATGTGTTGTGCTTTTTTTTCGGGGTTTTTTTACAGTCTGAACTTTCAACAAAAACAAATTCTCTTTTTCTAGCTTTCTGCCTTTTAATTTCTCTAATTTAAGCTGCTGCTAAGCCACTTTGTCTTTCCAACAAGGGGCAGCTTGTGCTTTGTAAACACTTGTTGGAAATCGTGAAAGCAGGTTTTGCCAGAGGACAAATTCAGTAGAAAAATTAAGGCTAGACTTCTTTCCTTCATAAAGGAAACTCATCTTCTGGTGTAAATAGGCATACTTACACTAGATATGTCTACTTCATGTACCACCGTGGTACTTTCATTCCTACCATGCTGATGCATGAGGCATATCTCCAGCAGGAATCAGCCTCTGTAGCTAATGAAGTCTCCCAAGGCGACTGGGGATAGGTATGTGGGTTTTTTATCTGCTTGCTAACATCTCTTTTCAGTGGCTCATGGAAACTCACCCCTTGTGCATCCCATTGTGCCTGCTATGGAATGGGAGGCATGCCCAGGTGGGCAGAAACCTGGGATGTTCCTGTTAGGACCCTGAATCCTGGGATTTGCTCCTAGCCCAGTAACCATGCTGTTTCCCAGACTCTGAACCAAACCTAACATTCAGGTGAGTTTGGGAGAAAGATTTGGAAGATGGGAGGACAGTGAGAATCACCATGGGTTGATCTGGATGATACGATGCTTGTCACAATGTTGTTACCTTAACCTCAAATATGTATTGATATTTCTGTAACAGAGAAAGTAGCAGGGTGTGATAGGGGCAGAGTGCTTTGCAGACACAGTGAGAAGCTAAGAGAGGCTTCAGAAGAGGACATCTGTTGCAGGAATCCTCCCATCCTGGAGGTGCTGTCAGCCCAGAAGCCAGCCATGGTTGACTGGTAATGAACTCTCTCTGCTCCTTGTGCAAGACTAACCAGGCTGCGGGAGCACATTAAATACAGTGTTCGTGCCCTAGAAACTGTGATGCTGCTGTAAAAGTTGCTTGCCTTAGGATGATGACACTGGTGGTGGATCTACATTATCATCTCTCAGAAAATTCAGCTTCTAAACTGCTTAGGAACTGGTGACAGCTTGTTGTCTGCTCAGCCTTTGCTGTCTTGGAGGAGAAGACTTATCCTTTTCTGTCATTCTGAAGGGTATTGTGGTCCACACTAACAGTGATGGCAAATAGAGATGAGGGAGAAATGGGGCTGGAGTCCAACATCTGTGTTCTGAATCTGGATGCTGTAACTTCCCCC
>JANHGB010046646.1:7229-29123 GCA_026283785.1 Coracopsis vasa
GAGTTGTACTCTTTTTGATTCTCCTCTCCATCCCTCTGGGAGCCTGGGGGGGGACTAAGTGCAGGGGGAGTGAGAGAGCGACTGCGTGGATGGGCTTAAACCACGACAGAGTGGCAGAATATGAAAAGGGACAAACAACAGCAGTACAGCTGATGGCAATATTATACATGGGTCAAGCCCCAAAGTTGGATGGATAACAATGTCCATAGGCAGAGAATATGGGCTGCTCTAAAAAAAGTAACGAGGAGTTCCTGAGGAAGATCCCTCTCATCTTGATGAAAGGGCTGTGGAAGTTTTTAAAGTCTTGATTTAAGCTATTTTCTGCTTTAGACAGATATGTCTTTCAGGGAACAACCTTTACTACCATGCAGATGGCCTCATTTTCATAACTAAGACATTACATAAGGCAGGCACTCCAGTAAAAAGATTACATAAAACATACAAAAAGCATTATGAACACAAAAGCAAGGAAATGCCAATCTTCTGTGATGCTTTCTTATATTTTTGTCTCGTTACTGTGAAGACATTTGTGGCTTTAAAACGTACAGGTACAAACCATAATAATTTGCAGTAAGCAACCACAAAAAGTCTCTCATATTCTGCTATTTGGGATTTGGAGGAATTATTTGAAAATAGGAGACAGACATTTAAGGTTCACAGCTGTAATGTAAATATTGTGGGACTCTTCCATTTTATAACAAAAGTGTGTCCTGGTGAAGGCAAACTTTTAGATGTTTACTTCTAAAATCAGATAATGCTCTTGAGCTGAAAAAAAATCCCAAGCTAGGTATTTAACATCTTATTCATGTAATTCTGTGACATACTTAACATCATCACTATCACACTACTTTTTATCTAAATTCCTCCTTTCCTATTTCTCTCTTTTCACCACAGCAAATAATTTTAATCCTACTGTGTACATATCTATACTTACTTTATTTTGACTATCTACTTTGATTCCTTGAAAACATGTGCTGTAAATATCTGCCCTAAATTCAAAAGATTTCATATAGCAGAAGCAACTTACCACTAACATTGCACTCTGTATGACAGAAAGAAAAGCTATCGCTGTTTTTTTATAATGATGTAACACTAAAGTTAAAAGGTATTATTCATGCTTTGTGCTCTCCAGACTAAAGAGATCTCGCAAGGCTCCCTCTGAGCTGCAGAGACACGACTTCAGCCACCAGAGGGAGTCAATCTGTTCTTTCATGTCAACTGAAAAATTAGAACGAACAGAAAAAGCACTGAGAAGGGAACAAATCACTAACAAATAACATAGTTTATATCCAGGTATATGTGGATTCCAAACATAATGGAAACATGCTTAATTGTTCATTGAGATAAGAAAATCACCTTTTTTGCTTTAAATGCTCATTAACAAAATTCCTATTGCTATACTTTTCCTGTATGGCTTCAGATTAATAAGATTTTAAGGAATCAAAAGATGCATTATCAGAACGACATTCATATTTTTATCCAATTTACTACTCTTTATTTGATTTCAAGTCATTACCACACTCGTAAGTCTTTCAGACATATGATGGCTGAACTCAAAACTGTAAATTCAACAGGTTTTCTTCCGTTTATTTATGATTTAGTCACCTTAATCAGTAAGTAGAGTTATGGCCTTATGATAGTGAGTATAGGGAAGCAATCAACATTTCTAATCACTCTGCCAAACACTCATCTTGGTAATTTGCCAGCACTGGAAAAGCAAATTACAGGAATTGTTAGGATGATGGCAACTTTCTCAATACATTAGCTGGAGGTATTTTCCATTATTATTTTTCTAAATAAATACTGAAAAAATGGTTCTGCATTCTGCAACATTTCAGAAATTAATGAAATTAATGAAAGAAACAACAACCACAGAAAAATGCTACAAAATTCTGATGCCACTTAGCAAGCACAATTCAGAAAACTGAAAATCCAAAAGTTATTACCCTTTTTTGTGTTTCCATGTTTCAGTAGATCCATTTCTTATTAGTGGGTTGGTTGTTTCTCTCTTCATCTCAACTCATCTGACATGCAATCAAGCCAGTGGGCATTTCTTCAGTTTCAAAAGAGCATTTCTTTCTCAAGCAAGCTTTCCCAGAAATTAGATTTCCTATTAAGAAGCCTACAAATATGAGTGGGAACACTTTTCAAATTTCAAACTCATGTTTTAGAAATCTGCAGATCAGGCCTGGAACACGCACACTAGACTGACTGCTTGAATGGAGCCAAGTACTCAAAATTGCTCTTCAAGAAACTCTTCGGGTCTTTTGAGAATCTCAGCCTAATCATTTAAATAAACCCAAGTCATATTGAAACCCCCACTCCCCACTTACCACATTAATCATTCAGAGTAGAAGTTCCCTCTCATCAGACTTAAGATGAACAAATCTTTTCACGTTGCAATAAGAAGCACATTTAGTCCTACTGACTGAGCTTTTGAACCTGGCTGGAAATGTCATTACAAACTAAAATTCTGCAATGCAAGAGGCAACATGAAAATAAGCACTCTGTTTCTGCAATTTAAGCAGAACTTTTTGTGATCAGTGAGACAGCAATAACAATCTGTTATTGGATTCTTGCATTAGGCATTGCATATTAAGCACTGGGAGAAGGTAGCACAACTACTTCAAGGTTTGCCATGGAAAGGCTGTAATACTGATTTTAAGGCAAAGCACCAAGAGATCTTTGTACCCCACAGAAGTCACTAACATGTTCACTTTAACAAGAGACAAACTGAATTTAGCCTGGAACCTTCTCATCAATGCACTGGATCCTGAGATTTTCAACAGATAATCTTAGTTCCAGCAGCAGCATCCCTTACTAGGTTATCTTGTTCAGTATCGCTCATTCTCTTTCTCAGAAGTTTAAAAATTCTTCCTGACAGCAGTAATCTGACTAATTTTGAAGTTTCCTCTTTCTTACTTACTCAAAAGTATTTTAAAAGCCACTAGGAAGTGATTTTCAGTAGTCGTAGTTTACTGAAAATATTAGAATGAAACACATTAAAGAATTAAGAACAAAATGTAAATAATTTCTGAAATCACCCAGAAAGCACAACTTAATTTTCCACGGCTTTTTATATTTATGCCATGCACATTTATGTTACTTAGAATCATGCTGCTAAGAAACAGGAATTTGTTTTGGCTGATGAGGTTATTTACACTAATTTTTAGGTATGCTTGTGTTTGGTTTTCTTCCCTTAATTAGGATGTGATAGTGAATCCCTGAACTGAAATTTCTACACTTTATGGATTTCACTGTAGCCAACCTTAGCCCAGCACTCTCTCTGCTGACTGCAAAGTTTAATTCATTAAATGAATGCTGAGACCATGCTTATCCATAAAGCATGTTTTATGCAATGTCTTAGGAACTGAAGGTGATGAATATACTGCATGAAGCTGACTTTCCCTTGTCAACATAAACCACCATTTCCTAGAACTACCACAAAATCTACACATCCACTAACTACTCAATGTTGTGGACAGAAGCATTGCAGAAAGTACAGGAATAATAGGGTCTCGACACAGCACAAATATAAAGATAATGACCAAGAGTCAGACTACCTGAAGGAAAGGAGATCTGGAAATACAGACAAGTGGAGATGTCATTGATTTCACTCATTCCAAGTATGTGAGTACTACTCTGTCAGTTGAGAGCTGTGCACCTGATGAAACACCACAAAGCCAAGCTGATACCCAGTACTGTTACCTTTCACTTTCTCCACAACTCAGAGCCCCAGATCAACAAATTGATTAGCTCTTGGTTCAGAAAGTGCTCGCTTATGCACACACAGAATTCCATTTCATTTCCAATCACATCTACATTTGCCAGAGAAAAAAAGAAAAAGACAATTGATAGTCAACATACATGCAAAAGGGCTTCTCAAGGATTTACCTCAACTGCCTTTTCATTTCACAGGTAAAATGAATGGCTCAACTTTCATGGCAGAGATGATAATAAACTAGCATATGATCTTAAAAAATGGGAAATGACCAAATGTCACTCTCCACTATCCCCTTAACACATCCATTTCCAGAACTTGCACCACCTTATGCAGCTGGCTTCACCTCATCTTGGAGGACACTGATAAAGAGGAGACTAGTTGCAGACTGGGATGAAGTTGCTGAGATATTACCACTAATTACAAGGAGGCTGACTTCAGACAGTGCCATGCTATATTTATCACTCACCTCTAAAAAGGTATGGAAATCAAATACCATAAAGCTGCATGACTTGCGGTCACAAGGCTGAACAACTGTGCATCCTGCACTCCTTGGAACAAGGAGATCAAGGATTCTTTGTTAGTCTATGACAAATATATATATATATTTATATATATATATACACACATATGGCCTATGGCCATATATGATACAATATTGTGCAAATATATTTATACTGACAGCATGTTATTACGGCATAAGGTGAAGATCTCACCAATGTTACAGGGTGGGATCAATCACCCTTTCTGTTGACAAGGCCAAACTATTACAGTGAACAGTTAACAAAAAAATCTTTAGAGATCATTTGAACCACCTGATGCAATTTTTGCTGCCAGCCACTTAAAATTTATCTTATTGCAAAGTGTAATTTTTGACTCGAAATGATGTCTGGCATCATATTCAGCTTTTGATTCCTCTATGCCAGCTGAAGGACACAACATATGTATCCAGATACACAGTTTAATACCACGCTAAATTAAACAATAAAAAAATCAATAAATTTTGTCCCTTCTGCCATTCAAATCCTCAATAAAACCCATCAAAACAGCACTTTATGACTTTCATTCAATGATGGCCTTTTGCAACCATCTGAAGACAGACAGAAAATCTTGCCAATCACTCAGCAATCTGGCTAGAGGCTCTAGATTTCCAGAACTGAGTGAAAATCCTGCAGCTAAATACAGAGTTATCTGCTAGAGTCCAAACGTCCTAAGAAAGCATCTGTGTGCAAACTACACAAAAGATCAGAATTCAGTGGGTTCCTGAAAACAGCTGCCCACATGGAACTACTCCAGAGCACAGCAGGCACAAACTAGTGCTCACTTCAATCATTTCTGAGATCTCATAGCAGTGTTCACCCTCCTCAGAGCTATCTTCTGCCTTTTCAGTGTGGACCTGCTGATCATCTTTCTCTTAAATGAAAGAGGGAGACTAGATGGAAAGTTACCCACTAAACTTTCCATCCCTTTAAATAAAGCCTTCTGTTGAGACCTTATAGGGCACGTTTTCCACATGTGTGTTTTCAGCTCCATGTGTTTCTGAGTTCAGAACATTGCTACAGCAACAAGATGGTCCTGATAACTCCAGGCAGGCTCACATGACAGAAGCTTCAAATCAGTGCCCACCCAGGCTCAGAACTCTGCTGGCTTTTTCAATTTTGACATTAAGCTGGTGGATATACGCAAATAGCTATCCTCTGCAACCTCTCATCTGCAGAAACTGCCGTCATCATAAAGAGAGAGAAAACTAACTTACTTGTAAAGCCAAGGCCATTCCAACCTGAGAAGTGTGCCTTTTTTCTGAAATAAACGTTACTTGGTTCTAACAACTCACACAATTCACTTCCTTTGCTCTTCTTTGACAATGTCTACTCTTAGAAGAGATCTATTTATTCCTCAGCAGATTTCACAGTTCCTGTTTCTAAATGAGAATCATATTAACAAAGGGTAGAAAGACACAAACTTATCTCAAGAAAGCAAGACTGATTTCTATAATATATGTACAGTATTGTTTCCAGAAGGAAAAAAAACCCAAAACCTTCAAAGACAGGCATTAATGCAGTTAGCCTTTCAAGACCTACTGATCCTACCATGAACTTGCCAAGAAGAAGAGAAGGAAGTAAAAAGGTGTTTAAACAAAATGAATAACTGGAGATAATTGTATTACACAACAAACAGTTTCCAATTTACTATTCATAAATAAACATCAAAACTGACCTTCTTCCATGAAACATCTGCAAATATTTCATGATAAATGATTGTCCGCTCACCTATTATTGTCACTTTGGATTACAAGCACTTCTTCCTTCCTGTAACACAGTGGCCTCCATGTTAAAGTATTTTCAAGATGATATATTGTACTTTCTAAAAAATCCCAAACAGCAAGATTAAAGGAATCCACTTCTCACAAATTCACTCCGTGCATAGTTATTATACTCATCTCATTATTTTTCTGCTCAAGCTAAACCACCTATGTCCTATTTCATGCTGCAACACCTTCAGGAAAAAGAAAAGTTCAAATACATATAAACCTTCTGAAAGAATACAGAGGACTACAGCACAGGCAATAAAAAGAGTGAAGGAACTGTGGCAAAAAAACTGCTCCAAACACAACCATATTTAAGGACATTATGGAACGAAAATCAGATTTTTTTGAGTGCGTTTTGAACAGATACTGTGTATTTTGCTCCCTTCCCATGCTCTCTATAAGCTCTTTACCATCACCTCCAGGTACTACTTTTGACTATGTAACAGTTGCTTGTACCTCTTTCCACTGTGAAACTCTGCTAGTAGGGTTATTGAACCAGTGGTATATATTGGCAAGGGCACGCAGAGCTGTTTTCATCCCTTCCCTGTGGTTTCCTTTTCCACAGTAGGCTACCCAATATTCCAAGGCACAGCCTGAATCAGTATAAACTTCCTGCTAAATGATTGCGGTTCCAGTCCTTAGCCCAACCTTGAGCACCAGGGACTGACCACAGTCTCTTGAGTACGGAAGTATCAACATGCTACTGGAGCTGCTGAGTAAAATGATTAATGCATTGAAATACCTGTAATTGCTAGCACAGTATGTTCTTAACCTGTTTTCTTAGGCTTTTTGGAATCGGTAGCTTATACCGCCATAAAAGTATAGAATAAAAACACAAACCTGAGGGTTTCTTCTCAAAACACTGTTTTGGCCATAACATAACTCCGCCATGTCTCTGTGTGCTATTGAAATGAGTAATCTACTTGAAAGTAATATTATTTGATAAGTACCCTTAAAAGTTAAATTTTTGAAATTTTGTTACATTTATACTTATCTCTCTATAAATCTACCTGTAATTTTATATTCATGCTAATTTTAGTGGTTTTTATTTTATTTTACTATTAAAACATGCTACAAAACCACGAAATTCAGTCAAAAGCTGCAGAAGCACTGGGTTCTGCTATCATAAAATAATCAAGCTAAAAAGGAAGAGCAACTAAGAAGAAAGCAACATCAACTTTATTTGAAGTTTACATTTGAACTTGAGAGAGAGAGAAAGAGAGAGCTGGATTAAGAAAAGGACACCGTAAGGCTATGCCAAAAGCTGCAAAACAATGTACCATTTGATCATACTGCAAGACAGTATTTCTTCTTATATAATGTTCCAGTTAATGGTTAGTATGGAAAGCCAGAGAAAAATGGCTCAAGTATAACCATTATTCCTAAATCTGAGAAGAGCTTAAAATTACACTTCAGGGAGCTAAGCTGCTTCACACTGTGCGTAAGCTGCACACCTCCTCTCCCAGCAGTTTCCGCCAGCCCTCCCAAGCGGGGTACAGACCATGACAGATCTGCTGTCATAATCCTCTCCCTGGAGAAAACGGGGAGCTCCCTGGTCTTGTTTTATGAAAGGAGGTGAGACACTGGCTGAAGTCACTGTAAGTACGCATAGCGTAAGTCTTAATGTCAGTCATGTGAGATATGGCCCAGCGATAGACCCAATTGCTTCAATACACCAAGATGCCCAAAAGAAGCGAGTGTGAGTGCTGTGAAACAAGCAGGAGCTGTGTAAGCAGCTAGCGCAAGGAATTATTTCTTCAGGGATAAGTATGAATCCTACATCCCACACTTAGCTAGTAAAACATAATCCTGTATTTAATACAATTAAGCCAATTAACACCATATGAACACTATTTTAAAACTTGTCAACTTGGGTTAGCATAGTGCCTTGGGAACAGCCTTCATTCAGCAATGATAAAACCACTCTTACACTAAGCAGAACTCCTACAGCACAGGAGCACCACTTGAGATCAAAAAATAGCCCCTGATAACTGATACTGACAACTCCCGGTAGCAACGTCTCAGCCATTTCAGTGACCGCTCTTGCAGCCTGTGCAAGACACAGCCACCAATATGAAGCTAATAGACTTTAGCTAGTTTCAATCTAAGTAAAGAAAACCATCTGGTGAGAAATCTCAGCCAGCCAGCCACAGGGCTGTTAAACTGCAACTGCTTTGCTAAGGATGGCTGCTACTGGGGTTGCAGGTGAGGCACAATGGGGTGAGCTGTGGATCCCCCACTGCCATACCAATTTCCCTGTTGTACCTCCTTTCTCTGCCATTCCCTGTTGGATGAGTCAGCATAGCACAGAGCAGGAACAGTCAGGTAGGGACACTGCAGGGAAGTCATGCTCTTGGTCTTTCTAAGACTGCTTGCAGTCCTCTCCCAGTATTTTCCTGTCTACAGATGGCTTCATGGCACCAGCACACATGGTAAGACGGGAATAACTGAAATAATTTCTTCCTTTGTGATCCATAAGGAGCACAGAGCAGAAGCACTCCCCGTAAGTGAGCTGCAGAAGAATGGAAAGAGCATAAGACCTTCCGAGAGTTTATTAAGATAGGGTAATGGGAAAGGACTACAGACTGCTGGTGTAAGAATGATGTCTCTAATGAACACTGAACTATGGCAGACTTTGAAGTCTGGATAAACTGGACTGAAACGATCCATGTCCAGCAACTGTTTATCTATACTGATGTGCCAGTTGCCAGTATCCTTCTGATGTGATACTGACACATCTTAAAGGACAATGAGGTTTAAGTCTCTCTTCAGCCTAAATATGTAAATTAGGATCATAGGTTCATTTGAAATTTCTGCAGATGTTGATCACATCTTTTGGCCACCTTCAGCTGGCTGTTAACCTCTACCAGAGTACTCACCAGTACAACTTTTCTCTTAGCCCAGTAGCCATTTCACACTACTTTGCTGATCTATGATTCTACTGTTAGAAGCACACTTTCATAAAGCAAATCATCTCTTTAGAGAAAAATGCTTAAATGGGTGAAAAGGCACTGAGGGAAGTCATGCGTTTAACCCCATCTCATGTAAACTGGGGTGGGCCTTCAGTCAAACAGATGTACAGAGATCTGCAAGTTTTTATAACATTTACAGAGACAAAAAGCATTTGGAAAGAAAATCTGTGCCTTTCATGTTAATTCCTAACCTTTCTCCTGGCCCCTTTGATCCATGCTCTTAACAAAGTCCTGCTTAGAGTCAATCTGCCAATATTTTCCAGGCTATGGCAGTCCTTTAAAGGTGAGGCTACTCAATGTGTTCAGAAAAGAAGGACTGGGGTACACCACATGGCTGAACTGGGGCCTCCTTTTTGCTTTCCCTCTCTCTGCAGGGACAGAGTCACAGAGCAATGACAGTGACAAATCTACTGGCAGATGCCGTATCTATTCACACTGAGAGTGCATCCTCCCTAATATGGACATTTTGCAATCTTTCTTATCTAAGAATATATATTCATGCATATACATTCATGCATATACATACTAAAACCTTACTGACTACCATAAATTTCCCTGCTACTAGATATTAAGATTGATAAACAAGAATTTGTGGTTTGTCTGGGTTTTAAACGACACCTTTCAATTACCAGTTTATTAAATCAATACCTCAGCAGTTTTTGTGACTACTGCATATTTAGTCAGAAGTGCTACAATGCAGTGTTATATATATGAAAGCCTTCTCTAATGCCAGTTGCCCTTCTGAAAATCACCATATGATTTGCTTTTCAGATCATATTAATTAATCCTTCATTGGATTAAACTGCCATGGTTTGTTGTTTGCTATGCTGTTAGCAAACAGCAGGGTCTTACTAACTTCAGTGTAGTCTGTGTGCAACTTATTATCATCTCCATTACGAGACCCTTTTAAAGCTTAAAAAATGGCCTGTAATCTGAACATCCTGTTGTACAGCATGCTTAATTTATAAGCACTTTCATCTATAGACAGTATTTTCCCACATTTTAGTTTGCAGTTTCAACGGCAAACTACAGATAAACAGAGCAGTCAGCTCTACCATGAAAGTAAAGATACAGAGCAGATATCATTTACTCAGACACGTATGCAAAAGACAGAAGCACCTATATACACTTCAGAGCACAGCAGCTTTTTGGGGATAAATGATGAAAGATATGATTTCTATATGTGAGTAGTAAGCATGCACAACAAATAGCCGTACCACTGTCTATTTTAAGAATATACCACAAAATGGGAAGAGCTACATGGCTGTTATCTGCACTTCTGTTACTGACCATTTCAGTGGTGTTTCTATAAATATTGCACATAAGCAGCTATAAAGACGGAGATTTAAAAATAGGTCACAGGCATTAGAAACAGATTATACTGTACAGGTGGGAAACAATGATTTCTGGCACAAGCACAGATTATGCCTGTGTTCAACATGTAGGAAGTCTCAATCAATACAGATCAGCTGCCACCAGCACTGAATGAGCTCATTTCTTTGCAGAGCACAGCATGAATCCTTGACACAGCTCTACTGCCTTCTTTAAGATATTTCTGTACCTCAAGGGAGTAAAAAGTCAGAAAACAGAAACATTTTTAATGTGGGTTGTGTGAATAGTCCTGTGATGTGTGCCTATAATAAAATTAGACTGCATATTCCTGATCGTTGTAAGAGACTACAGAGAATTACACAGAAAAGAGACTAGCCATTCCTAGTTAGCAGTCACAGCTAGGGCAATTCAGGTATACAATGCCTCTAAGGCTCATTTTCCCAGGAAAATCTTGTTTATGAATGGCAAAGAGCACAGTATGGTTAGGTGCACTTGAGAACCCCTAGCTGCACAGCTTTTCCTCACCTATCTGGAGTAGGATGGGCACCAGAGAGGTTATGGCCACCTCATTATCAACCAAAGAATCCTAACTGCTTTCCTAAAAGTCACAAAGTAAGAACCATTCTGGCTGTCTGTTTTCTCCTGAGATGCATCTTCTGGATACATGATTCTTCTGTCCTTGTCTTGCCCATTCTCTTTAAAGGAAACATGAGAAAGAAGAGCATGCCCCCAAATCAACACGAAAGCAGACACATACTTTCCACCCTTCTTACGGGTGACACTTTCTTTAATACAAAACTGATTGCTATACCTAAAAGATTCATATGCATTCACAAAAAGGTCCTCATTAGACATCACTGAAAGGAGTAAAAAGATCCCCCATGCAGCTTTCAGTTACTTATCAGGATGCCACAGCCCCATTTTTCATCAGGAAACCATGCAAGGGACTGCAGAAACCATAAATAACATCAAAGATCAACTGCCAGTTGAAAACTATTGCAGAGACAATCTATTGCTTCAAAAATGTTTGTTCATTCATACACAATCCAACTGATGTGCTTTAAAAGCATCTTCCTTAACAAAATTCTTAGACATCTGTAATAAGTACATTTAAAGGAATACTTTGGCTTTCCTGGCTATCGCTAAGTACTCAACTGCTGATCATCTTAACACTTTATTTCATAAGAAGTGAACTGGTCTAAAGAATTTAGGAGAAAATGTTAACTGCACAGAAGTATATTTAAATAGAATACAGTTATTAAATTGGATTTTAAATTGGCACTAACTTCAAGTAGACACTGAAGAATAGGAAAAAGTATTTTTACGGCTGTTAGTCTACATCAAACATTGAATCATAAATGCTTGTTTTTTCCAAAGGGCTTTTTCCTCTCAACTGTTCTCCAGCTCCCTGCCACATTCCCTGCACTCAGCTTCTAATTCTCAGTACCTAGCCATCAACATAAGCTCAGTGTTCCAGTTTATCCTGTCGGGTTTTTCTCTTTGCTACCCAGAGAAAGCAGGAAGAGTAACTGAACACAGGAACGACAGATGTCCCTTCAGTACTTGGATCCAGGTTCAGATTCAGCCTACGGCAGCCAAGAACTGAAACAGCTGAGCTCTGAAATGGAGTACATTCACTGCAGATGAAACCTTCAGGTTATCTGCACAGTTCTACAACTTCTATCACACAGAAACCAAAGGCTTTATATTGGCCAGATGTTTACAAAAAGAAGTAAATAAAATGCACTTTTCGAGTGTGACAGTAGTTTTCCCTGCCATGACAAATTCTAGAACTTTTGCTCCTGAAGATGCACAAACCACATGCTCATAAAGATCAGCAAAAATTTTCATGTGAGCACTGTAAGTAAGCCACAGCAGCAAAGCAGGTAAGGTGACTTGTGACAGGCACAAGACTTGCTTGGCATGCCACGCTGAAGGCTCAACAGAACCATAAGTTGTGTACCTGCAGAACAGGCACTCAGCCTCAGGAACCCAATGCCCCTGAGACTACACACAAAACCCCCCTCACTGTCAGTGACCAAGTAGGCCCAATGTTAGACTTTCTGTGTTCCTTTCTCTTGGTTTTGTTATACTTTCTGTGTTCTTTTGGTTTTGTTACACAGGTCTGAAATTTATCAGAAATGCAAACAAAACTCATCATCTTTGAAACTCACCCTAAGAAACTTGAGATGGAACGCAAAAATCTGGTAAATCTACCATTACCAGTCTTGTGTACTATAGGCAAACGACAGGTCACACATCCCTGAATTTAGAAATTTGAGAGAAAATTCTAGCTACATTGAAATGAATATAAAATCTCACATGTATTTCAACAAGGATGAATTTTATACACACTTTTAAGAACCAATTTGAGATTTATCTCATTATCCATGGCCCCTCCTTTTTCTGATTAATTGCAAAACTTGTCTTAACTTCTACTTTAACAGTCACATGGAGAAAAAATTTCAAAGCCCAGGATGGAAAATGATTTGCCACTGAGATAGAGCACCATGTAATACTAAATACAGAGCACAAGTAATTACTTCATGTGATTACAAGTCTTAAAATTTCCAGTGCACTTACATGTGCTGAAGCGGAATGCAAATAAGACTATCTTTTTTTATCTTCTCATTTTTTAAATACACAGGAGTTTTTTTCAAATATTTATGGTTTTAGTTTCCTGAACTAAAAGAAAAAAATTAAAAAGCTAATGCCCTGGAAAAGCTTTATAAGCTTGTTTATTCTTGCCCTGGCAAGAATATCACCAGCCTCTAGCAGCTGCTTACCATAATTTTTTTAAGTCCATGCTCATCTGTGGTTTGTACTATACCTGAACGGTGGGAGTGAGCACTGTAAACGAGTCTTTGACTAAGCAGATGATATGAAAACAAGGAACAGAGTACAAGAACTTGGAAGGCTCAGAATAACTGAGTGGAAAATACAATCCCGATGCCACAGAGATTTAAATTTGGCAAGGATGTAGTCTGCAAAACTCACACTTCATTGAATTCAGTGAAACCCCTTCACTGAGGGAAATGGACTGTGTATTAATGCGAGATTAAAACACCCAAGAAATACATCTGAGGGTTTTTTTTTTCAGAATTTGATAATTTTACATGGCAGCTAATGTGCTTAATCTAGATGAAAATCTGATTTGCATGATTCTTGACAGTCTCTTGACATGCACATTAATTTATTCCTCTGGGCAAATCTTTGATTAAAAAAAGAAAAAAGTAAAAATCCTGTGTGATACAGAGAAACATAATCCAGTATGTTTAAAATCTCAATGTATATTGTCCCTTAATATTATTTTTTATTTTGGAACTCATTTAGAATGCAATTGAATCCTTTAAAGACCCTTAGCTGAAATACTAAGGTGTTGGGTTTTTTTCTCCTAAAGCAACCACTAACACGTAGGAAAAATACAGAGATGGATTCTGTTGGTAACACAATTGAAGCAATGCTGCTCTCCAGAAACATTTTATAGGATCTCGGTGGATATAAAAGCTGATACATGGTACTAAGTTACAAAATCTTCTCACACACAATCTTGTTTCTAAGAATGAAATGTTTGGCAATGTCTGATGACAAAGTTCTCATTTTTTCTAGTGAGAATTTAGCTGGCACGTATATTTGGAATTAGTCTCTATCAGATGAAACTTGAAAGTTTGCAGCATTAGTGCTTTTCATCGCAAGATGCTGACAGTATGAGGTTGTATTTTCGGCAGACATGGGTAACCCCTTCCTCCTCCTGTTGAAAGAGAAAGTACTGCACTTCGAAAAGCAGACATTTAGTGAAAAACAGAATTTTGGGAGAAGTCGTTTACTCTTTCATCCAGTAAAATCCACTGAAGATTGCTATTTCTGTTGGATAAGTAAGCATCCTATATGGACATTTATGTGGGGAATTTTCCCTACCAAGGGACATACAATGTTAGTTTCCCTTCATGATACTATGGTTGGAATACACGCCCAAATTTGTCCTAAGCAAAATTATTTTAAATGCAGTCATATTAACCTGTTTTAATAAAAATTCTAAGTGTTTTACCTTTCCTGATAAGAGTTAATTTGATCTTGGCTCATTCTTCTCCAGAGTGAAGCCTCACCTTACTCAGTTACTGAATTCAGAGAAAATTTACTGCATATTTATTGTGTCTGAACTAATGACATCAGTGGGTATCTAATTGCCTACAACCAGATGATGGGGTAACTCTGTTGACCAAAATGGAAACTCTGCCAATCTTTGCGCCACATTTAACATTTATTCCCCACGTTTTCTGCCAGCCTCCCTGTAAATATGTCCAGCTAGGTCAGTTTGCAGAAAATAAGTAGTAAGTTAATCACCATGCTTATTCAGTTCTTTTATGTCAATTTTTCTAATGTGCCAACTGCAAGTTCTGGATTTTCTTCCAAGGACATTGGAAAGCCATTTGACATAGATCAATAACAAGGACAATGTATTTTGACTGGCACCAACAACCAGGTTAAATTCAAACTGGTGCTCTAGAGATAAAAATCTGAAGATATTACAGATCCCCCGAGCTAATCAGGCATTTCTCTAAAATGAACTTGCAAATTCTGCCTAAAAACTCATATACATTGCTCATTTTTCCACTGTTTTCAACAGAATGCTTTTATATTATGAGCAACCTCTTCTACACAAAGTCTTCCTGCATGTCTTATTGACTAGACAGCACACCTGTATAAATTCAGTCCAAGTCTTTGCATTAGTAATGATCTTAAACTTCTGACTGTCAGAGATCCCACTGCTTTCCTTTGAGAGTGCTATATGCAGGGTATCCCTTTAAGGTCTATTTAGCCTCCTTTCTTTTAAGCTATGTAGGCTGTTCATATCCTTTGTACTACAAATAGAACAGATACAGTTAATTGAAGGCATCCCTGCTGCTGAATTTAGCCTCCTAGTCTAGTAGTCTGAAACTTCAGAGGTAGTTCCTATAACACAGAATGAAAGGCTACTTTAATTTCCTCTGACCCCATTACAGACCAAAACTTTTTGATAGAAAGGATTTTTTGATACAAAAGGAGGAAGCAATTTTACCCTTCCAGCAATATGCTTCTAGCACTTACAGGAGCAGAAGCTGCGTATCTTACTGGTATACAAACACCAGAATACAGGAAGCCTATCAAGATACAAAAAAAAAAAGTAGGAGGAGAAGTTTGATTCTCCAAAGTAAGATTTTTAACTCACTCATAGTGACACAGAGAAAATACATAAGAATCTGGGGAAGTTTTTAAAAACATTTAGCCTCTTAAAAAAGACCTTAGATGCCCAGTGTTGGGTATCAGCAACCACTGGCCTTCCAAGTGCTTTTGAGAATTCTAAATTCCTTCCTGCCAAAATAATTTTGAAATATTGATCTAATGTAATGGAGAAACTGCAGAGTTTATGTTATTTTATCTCAGTAAGATCAGCTGCCCACCTGCTTATTCATCCAGAGGAGGAATTCCTATGACTTTCCATTTCTGTAGAAACTGTTAAAACGTGGTATAGGTAGAGCTCTGTGAATGCTCACATTACACTGGAAACATGCAAGAACAACCCTAGTTCCAAAACTGGAAAAACATCAGTCATTTCTTTCCTACTGCTTCGTTTATGTGTAGTCATTATTTACTAGGTTGAACTACACCATCATAAATGGTTTACTCCTTCCTGAGGAAAAAGGAGTTAGTGCTGGTGAACCTGCATAATCAAATAACTTCAAAACCTGCAGAAGCAGAAGAAATCTACCTTATGAAGCTTGATACTACTTTTCTTGAAAAGTGTACTTTAATACTACTTCTAAATACTTCAATACATCTTTAAGTAGGAGGGCATTCAGAAGCCTGTGGTTGTGATAACACTGCTTCCATTTTAAACTCTACCCTATTTAAAATTTCCACTGCTGTAGTGTTTTGCTCTTAAATAAGATCGAGTTTGAAGGTCTTGACCCCATTTTCTCAATTGCTTTTGATAATTTAACAGAAAAGGTTTTGAGGTTGGGACTGGAAATACCTAGCTGTTTTATAATTCTGGATTATTTTCTTTTGCTCCTATCGCTTAATATGGGCCTTGCTCCTGGAAACATTTTTTTTCCTGGTCATTAAACTGTAAATCACAGTGGTGGCTTTTGGGAATTGGAGGACAGAACAGGACAAATTACAAATGACCTAGCTGTTTCATTTAGGAATACACTTTCTCTGAATGACCATTGATTACTTCCCACATAAATTTCCTAATAACTATATACACACAACATCTGTCTGGCTGAGTCTGAGCAAGGTTGATGAATTTGAGGCGATTTGTTGAAACAGACCTCAAAAAAGGCTTTATGCTATACACTGTGAGGTCTTTTCCAATGCAAGCTTGCCTCTGGAATGGTGAGTTGTGGAAATTTTTCAGAAGAGGGGAAAGCCAAACACCTAAAGCACATCAGAAGCAAATGACAGCAGAGCAGTCCCCATATATTATGCTTTTTTCCTGTTGGTACCACACAAAGTTGGGCCCCAGCTGCAGGACTTAAAAAAAAGTCTCTAGTTTGCTATCTCATGCCACTCAGCAATATGAAGAGGAGGGAGTTCTAATGAAGGGCTTAAAGCCCTTAATTTTAGAAGAATTACATATGTATTTCTGCGAATTCTTTTTGGATAACCAGATACACATAGCTGCATAAAGCCTTGAGCACAAGCTAGGGGGATTTGTTGTCTGCTGCCCCCCAGCACCACAGTGTCAGCCTTGCATGTCTTGGGCTGAGGGAAGCTGGCTCCAGACACCCACCAGAGCAAAGCCAACAAAGACACTCCAGAAAATTCCCAACTGTGCCGTGACACTGGGTTGGTGTGGGGGTGGGCATGTTTTCTTTTAATGATGGCTGAATATTAGTCACATCTTTGCATGTTATTCAACACCGTGGATAATGTTGATAAAACAGGATGATTGCTGTACTAAAAGGACATTTATAGAAAAATTAGCACAGATGGGGTAAAATTATAAATATGTTGTCTGGACATCTGTGTAATTTATACAGAAAAACCTAAAATGAGTGGTAATTATCCACATTTAGTGGAACAAATGTGGAAAGCTTAGTCACTGTGTAAATAATACAGTATGTCTTTGGCCCCCCTCCAGCAAAACTATATAGGCAACAAACCTTTAGGCTTGTACTGGATAATTCTTATATAGGTACAAAGTAGCCCTGGCTTTCTCCCATGGTGAATCTATAAGAAGCAGAGTATCAGTTGATCAGTTCATTGGCTTGCTTCTCCATATTACATACACCCATTTATAAGCTCAATATGCTAAATGACAAAGCCTTTAAATATCATTAGTAATGTATAAAGATTTGCCAAAAATTATAGCGTGCAAAAGAAACCGCAGAGAAGAGCTGAAGGACCTTTAACAACATTAGCTAACCTAAACTGGTTTAATTCCAAATTATACATTGGTTCACTAGTGACAGTGATGCTATCAAATCTGCATTTTTAATGATGATAGCCATGTTTTCCTCTAGTGTTATTTACTTTCCTAAAGTGTTTTCTGCTGCTGTAAAGTTACATAATACTCTGAAGATGATAGAAAGAATTCCCCAGGACTTTTAAATTACTGTCTATCATGCACTGGTTTTGAATATATTTTCAGTCACAAGCATTTTATTTGTCCTTTAGGGTGATGTGTACTTTGAGCACAATTGTTTATTTCAGAAATGGCAATAAGAAAAATGACAGGTGGAGTCCATTTCAAACATAGCTCTCTCCCTCAGGACATCAGTTTTCCTACGGATGCTGTGTGCCATTCATGATATTTAAAATGGCTTGTTCTCCTATAATTGTATTCCAGATGATTATTTTTGCCAAAACCAAAGGTTTTCTGTGTTCTTAAAATAATTAGGCCTGATTGCAAATCAAATTATCCAATTTCAAAGGCTTCTTTCCCTCTCTGAAATGCCCATTACAGACTACAGATGACTAAGTCTTGTGTCATCCTATGGCTTTATTAGGGGAATGTTCTAAGTCCTTCACTTTCCCTGTAATCAGAACTATAACTTCTTCAGGTTATTTTAAGACCAAGCTACAGCTAAAGCAGGAAACTCAACTTTATTCTGAGCTCCAGACATGTCGACACAGCAAAGCACAGCTCCAGTTTTATAGGCTATCTTCTTACATAAAGCCTAACACTGGTATTCAAGTTCTCTGTGAGATACACCATGCTGACCACTATCAGATAGCTGTCTATTCATGGAATGAAGAATGGCACAAATGTTTGTTTTGGTAATCTGTTTATAAGCTACCCTTGTAGAAACAATATAGCCTCAGTATAGCCACTTCTTTCTCTCTCTCACTCATTTTTAAATGAATAAGGAAAACAATTCTTTACCCAAATGAAAGAGAAGAGATAACATAATAGCAGAGATATGCCCTCAAACTACCTAACAGCAAGCTCAGAGCACATGTTTCCATTTACCTCTTCAGCTTTGTTGGTGGCATTTGTTTAGTAAAATTCCAGTAAGCCACAGAAATAAATCTAAGGAGGCAGACTGTTTACTCTTAATTCTGCTAAGACACTTAATCATGATGCAAGCTGTTACAGTAACAGTATAAAGAAGGTGCAATCACCCTTCACAACTATCTACCTTTAAAATGCAAAAACAGTCTAACAAAGGCTTTGAGAAGACATGAAATGAACTTTAGAAAACTAACGTGATGAAATGTAAAAGCAAATTAGCAGCGACACTGCAGCCATG
The DNA here is from genome assembly GCA_026283785.1 of Coracopsis vasa. Lineage (NCBI taxonomy): Eukaryota > Metazoa > Chordata > Aves > Psittaciformes > Psittacidae > Coracopsis > Coracopsis vasa. Next base: position 26,301 of record JANHGB010046646.1, read on the forward strand.
AGGTTTTCTTGAGGCTGTGGAAAAAATAGAACGTTGTTAGTACTCCACTACTTTTCAACAGCCTAAAGTGGGCCTCACAGCTAAAATGTCATCTCACATTTGATTTTCTATTTCTAGGATATAACTTCATTAACTCTTTTTTGCCAGTTTGCTGTTTGCAACTCAATAGAATATCATCCCTGTTTTCTTTAATGTTTTCTCATTCTCTTCAAAAAAGCTGAGATTGCTCACAGTATTAACCAGTTATCTCCACCTACACATTACTTTCGACACTGTTCCTTTCTCTGCACTCCCCCTTAACTCATTTTTAGCCACTAATGAAACCTGCCTAGAAACTCTTGGTTTATCTTTTTACCTTTAGTATCTTCCATGCTTCTCGTCCTTTCTGCTTTGTGTACCAAGAGGCACACAAAAAGGAACTGATACTAACAGAAGTGCTTACTGCTCCAGGAATAAATTACTGTTCTTCCTAGTGAAAATACATCCATGCTTTTCTCCTGTTTTTCTGTGTAGCTTTCTGTGTAGGCTTATTACCACTGAGAGAAGCAACATAATCCAAATTTATTATAACTTCTGTTACTATTGTGGTTATTAATATTGTTACTATCACTGTAAATAGCTGCATATTCCGAAAGCTTTATAAACTAATAACTAGATTATGTCCCTAGTGGGAGTTATCATGAAAGGTAGGGAAAGAACAAAATGGAGCTTCTTCCTCTCCATACCACTTGCCCTCCCTTTGCAGCTCAAAGCTGTAGTTATCATCAGGAATCATGACTGCAGTTCACAGCATGAATTCAGACTGGTGCTGATATTTTAATACTTCCTTTAAAAGTACAAAAATCTGGGACTTAAAAAAATGAAAAATATTAAATCTAATGAGATGGGGTATAAAGGTATGAAAGTATTCCCCAAGTCATGAATGATTCTAACTCTGGCTTACAAAAAGGATCTATATCACTGTGATAGCTTTACTTTAAGAAAGTATCATGCTCCATAAACGAAGCTGACCTACGTAAAGCTATGAGATATTCTGCAAAAGACAGGCCACATGTCAGGAAGACACTTCAGCATATGGACTGCAAAACTGCTTATTTGTGTGCTTAAGTTATAGACTTATATACTATATTGATTTCAGGCTTGTTATCTGTAATAGTCATTCTTATGTCACTCCCATTACAGGAATCCCTATGCCAAAAGGAATGTTTTAAGGATAAACAAGTGTAAAGAGTGAGCCAAAGCTCTTTCGCATATCAGCAGATGATATAGTTGATTAATCAGAGGCCTTATTTTCACTACATTTGGCTAGTGTCTTTAGTAGGTAAGCAGGGAATTTAGAGGAGTTAATTTATTCTAGTAAATTCACTGCATGGCTCATTTTAATTCAGAAAGTAATGCAGCTCCAAAGAGTGACCACAACAGAGAAATTGTGGTGATAAAACAAATGTCATCCCTGACCTGAGAATTACCAGTAAGAAGCACTTCACTGAGTTTCCACTCACTCAAGCCCATTTGAATGGGCATACTCACGGCTCCATGCGTAAGTACAAAGCTTCGATGTTCTGCATGAGAAGATAATTGCTGAAGGCAATGAGAAATTGGTCAGTTCTTCTAGACAGAAACTAAAGAGACAGAGCATAAGTATTTAACACGAAACAGCTAAGCAAAACCAGGATGCACCTCTCTTATCTTTATCCTTCCTTAACACATTAACATTTATACATGCAAGACTAAATGTACCCAGTGTTTTGGCTGCAAGAAAGCCTGATCTCACCACAGCACTCAGGAAGAGATGCACTGTGAGGTGTCAGCTTGGCGATTTCAGGAGGAGAACTGAAGCGCTCCAAGTTCCTCCACTCAGCCTCAACGTAAAACTGACTGCAGAGCATCAGAGGAAGATCTCAAGAGGGTCCAAATTCCATTAATTAGGGATTCTAAAATGTACAAACGGTATCTACATCTTTGTAATGTAGAACTCAACTGCACTATATGTGAACCACTGTTTCCCATTTTTTCTGACTGTGAGCATACAGTTACGAACACAACCAGGATTATATTGGAAACCAGGCTGATTAATTGGAGAGAGGCTGACAGCAAATCATGTTCTCATGACTGTTTGGAAGTTTTCTCCAAAGAGTCCCAGGAGGAACACTACAGCTTCCTCCTCCTCCTTTCCTCCCTTTCTTATCCATCCCATTTCAGCATTACTCCGTTCATTACAGCTCTGTCCAGGCAGCTATTGGTGTGAGCTGGGAAGACACTACACTTAAGCTGCTGCTTTTCCTTCTTGTCCTAACTTAAGAAGCCACCAAGTGCCTCTGAGAGACTGGAATGCTGTAATTATGGGTTTCTTGTAGAAAGATTCAGAGATGTAGTGATTACCCCAGAACACTAAAAAGGACAGCTTTTGTTATCCTGAAGTAGCACGTTTGGTATAAGCCTGTCATCATCGTGATCAAAGTGCAAAGTGTTCCTCAAACTGCGTAACACAGTAGATGCTTTGCCTCCCTTATACAAGCTCTATGTGTTCCCTAGAAGAAGTGTATGATTTATAACCACCTGAACAAGTAGCTTAATTTTGAAATACCATGAGTTCTGTGAGTTTGAAGAACACTTTTAAGGTGGTTTTATTGCTACCAACAGCTAATTATTGTTTCAAAGGTAAAATATCCACAGACATTTTTGTAATATATTCAAAGTTAATCTAAACCAATGGAAAACATGGTAATAAATACAGAGGAATACTATTTGTTTCCAGTATTTTTCTGAAAACATGAAAACACTGAAACAGCAAGTCAGCAAAATAAGAGCTTGACTACTGTA
>JANHGB010046648.1:3656-15893 GCA_026283785.1 Coracopsis vasa
ATGTGAGTAATTATAAATTGGCTGGGGATAAGCTTTGCTCCGGGGGGAGCTGCTGACACGTGCCGTCTGGAATCTTCATCTACAGCCACTGCTGCAGAGAAAGGCAAGCATCAGCCAACCACAGTGTGCTGTCAAGGGCCTGTGTCCCTACCCACATGGGAGACTGGATCTGGGAAACCTGGAAAGAGTGAAGCCTTAGTCTTTGAAGGTAAGCCCTTTGCATCTCTTCAGTCTCACAGTAATCACTAAGCTTTTCTCAGCTTTGTGATGCAAGAGGCAACAGCAATGACATGAATGATCAGGAAACCGTAATAGGATTTTGGTCCTAACCCATCCACTGAAAAGTAACCCAGGATGCATAATGCCACCAGCTGGTGGGGCTGCCTTAGCCTTCCCTCCCTAGCCACAGAACATACACCATTGCAGGGTGCAAATAGCCCAGACAAGGTTAAACAGCTTCTACAAAAAGTCATTCCATGGGTTGGTGCTAAAGAATGTGCCAGGTTTCCCAGCGCACCAATACCTTTTTCTTTCCACTTACTAGATTTTAGGAATAGCTGCCAGAAAATCATGAAGTTTGTAGTCCTATTTCCAACAATACTTTTTGTCAAATACTTCAGAAGAAGGTAAAGGTTTCTGTGAAAGGTTTAATGCTATTAAATACCCCGGAAAAGAAGTTTGTGCCTTACAGCCTAATGCATGGAGGTCAGCTGGCAGCTAGGAAGGCAGCAGCAGCTCCCAGTTGGGGTGTTGTAGGTAAGGCCATACAACTAAACCATCAGAAACCTTTTGTTGTTGGTTCATCTGATGGTACCATGCTATGTCCCAGAGCGAATGCAGTGACAGCTTCCCCCAGTGTGGAACAGACTTTTCTAACAACCTGGAAAAAAAGCAGCTTGTGAAATCCAGCCTGCTCCCATTCACTCTTACCTGAGAGGTGAAGCACGGCCAGAACCTCCTCAAGAGCTCGCTGGCTATGAACACTGTCACTTCTAAAGTAGTCCTGAAAAGACACAGTTCCTGAAATCTGCTGAGGTGGTTTTGCCTCTACCTGACAGCAACAAGTTCCACAGTTGAAAGATGTGGCCAGCCTGAGCTTCCCTCTTCATCCCCTACTCTTAGGACAGTTGTGTTCATGTGACTGCTGGGGGCCTCCATTTCTCCCTTTGGCCAGGGTGCTAGGAAGTGCCTTGTGCATTATTGTACTCTTTCCAGCTCCAGTAATTCCCACTTTAGCACATATAGTTCAAGGGTCTAGCAGGAATGAATATTTACCTCCCTCTCCTAAGAATTGCTGTACTTGGGGTACTCCCCACTTATTGCTAACACCATTGTCGTTTCTTCTGTTGTAGTCTACCAAAAGACAAAGTCTGAGTAAGGAGAATAAAAAGTCTGTCTACAGCTCTCTGGGCTCCTTATAATTTGAGCAAACTCAGTGTCTGGTATTTACCAGCACATACAGGTAGTTCAGCAACTCCCTGGACATCCAAGAGGTCAGCAGAGATGTAAATCAGCCAGAACAAGAGGAATTACTCAAATTCAGCAAAGCTGTGTCAGAGCTGGCTTGAAACTGAGTACAGCCTGTGTGTTGTCAGGCCCCTGCTACGTGCACAATGCTGATCTCCTCCACTCTTCCTGCCACCGTCCCCTGAGTTGCACCACTGCAGCTCCCTCTCCCCATGAACTTCATACTACAAAGGTAAGTCTTATTTGTGCTCCTGAAATAACAGGTTGGAGTCCTAATGCTGTATTGTGCCTCCAGTTCCTTTGCAATGCCTCAATCAACAGCACTGTTTGTGAGATATCCCTTGTTTTCATGTGAGAAAAAAATCGATAAAACCCATCAGTTTTCCCTTTTTTTTAGACTTCTCATATACTTCTCTGGCACCCAAACAAGCACATCTTCTAAATGTTAAATCCCAGATTTTATCTTTCCCATTGGGACAAACATTCAGAATCCCAGAGGTAGCTACTTACAGCTATTTAAGCTCAGATGCTCCACTGAGCTCAGCTTGCAAGGAATTCAGAGGTTTAACTTGAAAAAAACAATTGGTCAGAGCAGCTGTGACTTATTTATAAATGTGTGGATTTATCAGCCTGGAAATTGCTGCAATCTTCCTCTTTGACTTTCCACTCAGCCAGGTGCTGCCGCTGGTGTATTAGACATGTTTTAAGACTGTTGTTGTTAAAGCAGCTGGCTATTCTTCCTGCTAACACTAAGCCAAAGCCATTTATATGGAGCAACCCTGGTGGTTAATGAATTCAGAAGCAGTGGTGGAATCCCAGCAGAACATCCCCCTCCATCACATCGGAGAGTGGGACTCTCCACAGAGCCCAGGCAATTTCTTCTATGGGGTGTGAATGGCTGCATCTGAGAAAGAGTGGATAAACCCTTCAATGGAAAACCAGTGCACATTTGTTTTGTAGTCAGAATTTTTATTTTCTTTATATCCAGGCTTGTCATTGACATCTGAAAATAAAATCTGTCATTTACAAACAGGCCAGTGCAAAGTAAAAATAATTCTGTCCAATTTAAAAAAAAAAAAAAAAAGATTGCACAAGACAAAAAGATTGCACAAATTGTGTTAGGATGATCTTCCTGGAACAGCTGGCGGAGGTCGCCTAGGAAAAAGACAAAAATTAACCCCAAATTCACGGGAGGTGGGAAGGGGCAGAGAAGAGATTTTAGGTCAAGATACAATAAAATGACTCATACAGAAGATTATCTTAATAAAACGGGTTAAGAGAAAAAGGCGCAGAACATGCACATTAAGGAAAAGAGCAAGAGCAAGATTAGAATCAGCTGGCTATCAGCACAGCCTCAGCTTTCATCCTCACCCCTTCCCAGCTGACTCACTAGCGCCAGAGAAATGGGACAATTCACATCACGAGTGTGGAGGATGCTGGTCACGGGCTTTCTAATTTTCTTGCAGCAAGTAATATCCTCCGGAAAAGCTTTTCCCTGGTCAATCTTAAAATTTGCACCACTATCTGCTTCCAACACTGTTCTTGGAGTAGACCTTTTCTAAGTGAGATTCTGATGAAATCGGGAATCATCAAACAAGATGGCCTATGGGCTGGATTGGGGTATCTGGGGGGGACACTGCTGGGAAAGGTTAAAAACATGGGTGATGGCAGTGCAATGAATCTACTGCCAACCCTGTCAGGAGAGATCCTTGGCAGTCTTTGGCCCAGTGCAGCAGTTAGAGGAGAGTGGATGTTCCTCCTGTCACCCAGCTTAGAGCACTGACATGTTGCTGACCAACATACCGAACTTGTACATACAGAGTATGTAACATACTCCAGCCACATAGGACATGTCTGACACTGCTGTTCACTGAGGGGGTGTGCACAGACTACCTCAGGCATAGCCATTAATGACTATTAAAAAATAATCTCCAAATGTTACCCCAAGTTACAGCAAGCAAGTGAATACAATGGGATATTTGCTGCTTTGTTGATCCCACCTTTTGCACCCCCTTTCCCAAAACCTAAGGACCAACATAGTGACTGTTGTGCTCAGTGAAAAATGTCCTCTCCAATAGGAAGCTGTTGTGCTTCTTGTGCCATACAGACCATCTCCTGCAAGCACCAACTCCAGTTACTTGGCTCATACTGATCTGAAGGAGGAATTGAGTAACCAAGACATCTGCACATTCACACACAACCACTTTAAGGGGAAATCCCTTCCAGACATAACACGTACATATGCACATTTTTACTCCAGCTCTTGCTCTGGAGGACTCAGTCTGGCCTTCTCCTCAGCTCTGAATCTCCCCAAAACATGCTTTTCCCAGCAATGAAATGGATACCAGGTACTACTTGCAAAACATTCATCCGTTTCCCAGCAAAATATCTCTGCAGTACTCCAAGCCCCTTGCAGGGCAGTGGGCTGAATGCTTCCCATGGGTTATATACCTCCCTGTCCCCTTTTAATGACATCTCCAGTGATCTCAATACAACACGCATCTCTAATACGCAGTCCTCACTGCAGACCCAACAGAGGCAGTGTGTGGCATGCCGAGATGTTAGTGTGAGAGACTGAAGACCACTCATGCGCATCCAGAAAGTAATAATAAAAGCCCATCAAGAGTTACAGTTTATTTCAGGTTCAGAAATGCAGCTTAACATTTTTACAGCAGGTGTATGTGATGGTCAATAATGACCATGATTTCAGGAATCAACTTATTGTGCTCAAAGGTCAACACCAGGAACCATTTACAGATTATGAAAACAAAGGTGGATGTTTTGGCTCATGTGAAGTAGGGCATTAACATACAGAGCAAAATTCAGAAAGAAATTAAGCATTTGCTTCTTACAAAAAGTAGTCATCGTTTATACCGTCCTGGAAAAGTAAAGAGACAGGCAGTAAAGCAAATGGCCGGCAAGACGGGACAAATCATATGTCAAGCAAGAGTGGAGGACTGTCTGGACGGGAGGAGCCATCGGTATCACCTCGCCTGCAGACAAAGCAAGAGGAAAGACAGGCAGAGTAACATTCATTTACACAAGGGAGCTGTTCTGCTAGAGCCTGGGGAGGAGGTTCAATGCCACAGCAGGAGGAACTGTGCCATGAGCACACAGAGAGGTTGGACACCTCCCCAGTGCCACAGATACAAAATAGGTCTGCTTTCAATTCAGGAGGTTTGTACTATTGTAACACAGAAAGACAGAACTAGCCAGTAATCTCAATATGCTGTATACACATTGTTTAGTGTAGCTAACTGCGATAGAGTATAATATTTTCTACGTTATACTTTAACACGAGATGCCATAACCTGTAATGTATCTCCTTTAATATAATAAATAATCTATGAGGCTTACTCAGAAAGTGCAACAAGATCAGGAATAAAATAAACACATTAACTATGTACATAAGCCTTTTCATTGAACATACAATCTTTTTAATCCTACCGGAAGATCCCTTGAGATCAAAGGCCAAGAGCTATTTACGGCATATACAAGCTCTTCAGCTGTTGGTCAGCCATGATGAGGTAAGGTGGAACATGTTCTCCAGGCAGAGACCCAGGCTTAGCCTAAATGCAATACTAGATGAGCACTCTCCTGAAACTTAGCTACATACATCACCCACCTAATTACGAACCTCAAGTAAGATCCTGCTGTTGCTTAACAGGAGTCTTCACTACTCCCTGGCAATCTTCTGAGCTTTGCCAGAGGGAAGCAAAGAAAGGGAGAGCAACCCATGCTTCTCAGATATGGGAGTTCAGGCTTAGCTCACCCTGCGTAAGGGGGCCTGCAGAGGGGGCAGTGGCCAGTCTGAGGTAGCCAGTCCCTCTAGCAGACCCACACGGTGCTTGTCCTGCTGTCCTTTGGGCATGGAGCAAATTGCTGCCAAGGCTGCTCTGAGAACAAGGGATGGGAGACACATGACTTGCCAGCATGAAGAGGGAGCGGGACAAACCAAACCCTTCCAGAAGGAAATGGGCTGAGGCTGGGAGGACAGCACTTGTTCAACTGGATGTGGCAATTTCTTGGGAATCACTTAGTATTTTTCCCAGAAAAAACAGTTCTGTGTAGTTTATTCTGAAGAGCGTATATGCAAGAAGTTAGAGGTAAAATCATCAAACTCTGGATCTGTGCTCAAGGTTAATTACTAACTTGCACACCTAAAAGTATTGCATTAGGGGCACAGAGCCAGATTTAGGTGTGATGTGAATAAGGATGCAGAGGAAGGGAGGGCCATGCAGCTGTGTCCCACAACCTCAACATCAGGTGCAGAACCAGATGGTGCTGATGATGGGGCCACAGGCACCTCGCTGCCTCCTTCTCCTTCGGATGTGAATCCACCCTTGAAAGCTTCTTTTACAAGTCAGGATTACTGCTGAGAAATACAATTTCTTTGGGGGCAGAGTTAAGGACAGTGCTGAATTGTGCCACCTACTTCGTTATGCTTGTCAGAAAGAGTCATCAAAGTAAATTAAGGAGTCTCAAGTACAGAAGATTTTTAGGCCAGAATCTGTGTCATCTAATTGAGGCTCCTAAGTTACCAACATTCCCGTCCTCATCTCCAATGCAGCCACACCTATCTGAATCACCTTCTGGAGGTACTGCCTCTTTCCACTGTACAAAGGGGACCTTGGACAACTAAATTGAGTGCTTGGGGTATTGGTGGGATAAACCTAGACCATGGCCTTGCAGTATCACTGGATGAATATAAAAATTTGGGGTTAAAATGACTTTCTGTGGCTGTGGCACTAAGCCTGGCTTTCTGTCAGCAGACAGCTGCCCATCAGTAACAGAGAGTTCTGATAAACTATATACAGGTTTGCTGGCTAGACAACAGCAGGAACTACTATAATTATTTATAAAAATACATCTAATAGATGCACTGCTTGTTACAGCAGACTGCTACACAGCGGAAAACTGTGTAGAAGACAAGAAAAATATGGGGGGATGTGTGTTTGGTAGTAAAAGTCAATAGGTTTGCAACTGTAGTTGGGTTTGCAACCTTTTTTTCTTTGAAAGCTGATTCTGTGTGTTTGGTGTTGGTGATGTGGGTCTGTTCTCCAAACAAACACAAGCCACTTAAGAAGTCTTCTGAGATCACCAAAATGCCGGTGCTCTGACAAAACTCCATCTTCACTGTGTTTCATATATTGACCTCTAGACTCCCCAGACGAGTGTTACAAGTATGAGGTTGACAGGAAATTAAATTTAAGCTAACATACAAATCATGATGTTTTCCCAAGCTCATCTCTCTTATGCAAGCTGAAACATCATTTGCTTCAGTGGTGAGCACAGGTAATCAGCAGTCTGGGAATACTTAATAGGCTAAATCCCCATTCACTGTGGGTTTTTGATTAGATTCTTCCTAACCATGGGGCTACAGCATACTGGAGCCCTACATGCAGTCTCAATAAATAAATTTATTAGACTGATTATACTGGGGGCCTTTGAAACCACCAATGGCTTTGCCTAGGGATCTGTAACCATAATAGTAATAACAGCAATTAATTCTTTTCTGAAGAGACAAGGCCCAGTTAATCTCTAGTTTAATTTTGTTAACTCAGTAAGTTTTGAGCTGTAAGGGTGACACTGACCCTAACTGTTTAAAGTGAAGTAATGCAGTCAAGACAAAAGGGTTTTGTAATGCATTAATATATAATGTGCAAAACAACAGGCAAAGAGGACCTCTGCAAGTGAACATGTGCTAAAATAATCCATTGCTAGGATGCACAGCTAAGCAGTTCTAGTACCTATATGGATGAAGTGACCCTAATCTGAGGTGTGCAAGACTTCAAGTGATGCAAAAAGAAAATCTTTATATAGGGGGCATAGTGGAACTTTACCAACTGGTGCGAGCAATATCTCAAATCTAAATCAGACCCTTGGAAAGCTCAGATGCAAATCTAGGCTGTAGTTCTGTGAATTGGCTCACACACTGGGCAGAGGAGCACTAGCCTGTATACAGCTGTGCTGTGTTATATCATATATCACATCAGTATCTGTATTTCCTTCTGTTTCACAAAATGACCAAAAGCAACGCTCAGTTCTCTGGATCTTGCAGTGCAGTACCTTTATACATATTTCATACACGCACCCCCAAGGCTTCCCATAAGTTCAGTGGGAGTATGAATGTGAGCAAGCACTAGCAGAGGACAAAGCAAGCTGGCACACACTGCTCTGTCATGTACTGGCTCTTCAAAATGCCCTTTCATGTCCTTGCTGCAACACCACAGCCTGGTCATTATCAACCACCCAATCTATGTTGCATGTCAGCTACGAATGTGGAAATAAAGTAAAACACACATTGTCGCATACACACAGTTCTTGTTTAACACCACTCCTTAAAAACTAGACTTTGGATAAGGAGAAATTATAGGAGAAGCAGCCATCCAGAAAGCTTCTTGCAAGAGAGACATGGAAGTGTGGGGCCTTCAGAAGAGCTTGGTAAGACTACATCACTTTTCTTTGCTCAGTTTAGCCATTAAAAGAGAAAATGGCCATAACTGTGTAATTCCAAACAATAGAAAACCTGAAAGGTACAAATGAAAGCAAGATTCCTTTCAGAGAAGAGAGAAAAAAGAAGCAGGTCAAATCAACACACACAAACACACACAAAGTCAAGCCCTCCATTTGTTGTACAGGACCGTGAGCATGGTTGCCTGGGTGAAGACGTGTCAGTAAGTTAGCTAACATCAGCTATTGCAAAAGGAACAGTCAAGGCAGCACAGACTTTCCCAAAACATTTAAGATCTCATAAACAATGCAGAATGGACAGAGAGTGTATCAGTAAAATTGGTTACTTGCCTATAGATGTCCATACATGCGACTATACATTGGTTATTGCAACAGTTACCAAGCAATTTGTTTCCACATAGTTGGTTAACAATGAATGGCATGCCAGAAACTTCTTTTAGTCTAACAGGGATGAATCTAATGGACGAATTACAGTGGGCCGAGTTGGTGAAGGGGGTGGTCTTCGACTGGAGAGAAAGAGAGAAGAAACAATAAGCACAAACACTAAGAACAAACCTGGCACCTTTTGCTCTCACTACATGAACATGCATATGCTCCTAAACACAATGTTATTTACATGTACACTGAAGCATGATACCCCTAAGCACCCACAACACGAAAGAAAGCAACGGGTTAGCCACATGCCTATCATGCCTTAGCCCTCTCATGCATCAAACAGCTCCTCTCTCTGATCCACAGCCTGGGAGTTCTCCAAACACAGTTACATTCTTGTGCCGTGGCCACCATCAAGGGAGGATCAACAGTCCTGTTTTCTCAGGGGTCAGTCCAAGCCTGGACAGCCACAGAGCAGTTTTAACATTTCAGAGTGGCCAGCTGGATTCCGGAAGAAAGGCCACAGCAACTCCAGCTGCTCTTTGCAGAAGCAGAAAAACCTGCAGCTTCTTGCACAGTTGGACCAACTGGAGCCAAGCCAATGTGTCTGAATTTGAGGCACAAATTTTAAGCTTTATATCAATGGCCAGCTGGCATTATGAAAACGCTAGTTTTGGCTGTGGATTCCTTCATTTACCACTAATGCATTCCTCTATCAACTTCAGTAACTAAGGGAGTCCCAGGTTTTTTTCAGAAAGATTACAAGTCTTTAGTCCCCTTTGTCAAATGGCCGATTCAGCACAGGCTCCAGGGTACTGCAAACCCCTGCATTTCAATTTGGACTCCATCATCATCTGGTAAGAGACCACATTGTGAGAGCCAGCAGCAGCACAATCCCTGAGCACATTCCACCTGCAGTCCAGGCTGAGACCTTCCCCACCCTTGCTCCGTCCAAGGGAGTTGTAGATTGATTTTCCCTGGTAGCTATGAAATTGCCTTTTACATTTTTGTGTGTATTTAGGGAACCTGGTTCACATCAGTGCTGTGTGGAGATAACTCCATCATCATAGTTACAAAGACTGCTTTATTAACATTCTATTCCACCTGGGCTAAAACACCCCACTGCTGACCAAAGCCTGTGTAGAATCTGGGATGACAATACCCGTTTGGACTCCAGCGCCTGCACTAGCTCAAACAGTTCTGCCTAGCACTGCTTTGTGCTGTATATATATACCTAAGAGACTGTTCTTCACAGCCAGCCTGCTCCTTTAGCTAGCTATCCAGCACCCTCCTGCAGGGTTTTGTTGTGCAATTATTCCAATCTATCTCTTAGAGTGCTTTTGCTCCCCATTTTCTTTAATGGGAAGTACCAGCTCTCGCTTTATTCCTTAACCCAGCCCAGATCACCACAAGAGTGCACAGCTGCTCTAAGAGAGGCATAAACATGGGGTCTAAACAAAATGGAGAGCTGAGAGCTCTTCATTTCTTATCCAGCTTCAGCAGACTACATTAATGGCCAAGACAAATTGTATAGCCCCCTCTAATGCTGTCCTCCACCTGTGAAAGTAGGAACAGCTCCTGTCCCTGAAGAAGAGCACAAAGGGAATGTGTCCCATTCTGTTGAAGCTAAATAGAAGATGAAAAGAATATAACAATGTGTTAATCATCTCTGAACTGAACATAATATATAAGACAAATTTACACTTGCCAAAAGCATTTTGCTTGGCTCAAAGTGCATCTTGTACAATATTCTCTGTTGGTGAAGAAATGAGAATTTTAATCCCTACCATACAACAAATAGAAAATATGCCAACTGAAGCATTCAAGTAAATCAACAAGCTAAAAAAATAGGCTAAATATAATTTATTCATGGTGTATTTTTCTTACAGAGAAAATGTTACTCTGTAAACTATTGTTTCCTGTGTTGCTCCAGTGTAGGTCTTCTGGACTCATTTCCAAAATTTGTAGTTTCATAAAGAACCACTTCTAACGCTCTGCATTTCTGCTGGGTTGCATTAAATTATTCCTTTGTTGAAATGCCTCACATTGCATTGCTTAGTCCTTACTGAAAACATTGTATCATGTGTATACAATTTACAAACAAGAGAAAATGCATACAGCTGTCTTCATATCAAATTTAAAAGATATGAGCCCAAGCATGTGTTTTACCAGGTTAAATGCAACACACTGGATTCAAATAATGTAATTTAGTCAAACTGCTATTTAGCCCAGCAGGATCAGAAACTGGAGAGCACAGTGCGAGGATTTCCTGGTTGTAATCAGTCAAACCAAACCTGAACCAAAATCAGGTTTGAGCCCCATTTCCTCCTTGAACCAGTGCTGTTGTTGCACTGTGACCACTATTCTGAACAGAAAAATTCCTCAGCAGGCTCTCATTTCCACTCCAGAGTACCACTTCAGGAGGTAGCTGATACCCCCTGGGGGCCCTCTCCGAGGAGGAGCTGCTGCCACTTCGAGGGCCTGGGGTGCAGAACCACACTGCAGCCTTTCCCCTTCCCCATGCAGCAGGCAGAGCTGTGCCAGCCCTGTTCCCCCTGTGGCACTGCCTAACAGGCAGGTCTGCCTAGCGAGAGAACCCCTCAGTCCAAGCTCTTCCCCACCACTTCACACTACGAGCCAGCCTTCTGTTGGAGATGCACACATGTACCTGGGATACTTTGCATACATATGCTTGTGTGTCTTCCCAGTAGGTTTGGGCAAGGATGTACATGAGGAATGGGCAGACCCCTCCTTAGCTCCAGTCCCCCTCCTCTGCCCTCTTAGGTGTGCTGCCTAGCTTCCATGCAGTTGCAGGCAATTTCTTTCCAGCTCCTTAACCCAGCACAGCGTGACTAGGTGAGCAAGACCTCTACTTGGAGACAAAGGTGCCTTCCACAGGAGTGGCAGATGGAAAAGCCAGCACTTGAGAAAAGACCTGCAAAAGCACCATTCACCTCCAGTCCTGCTGCTGAGTCTCCAAGGCTGTCTTCAGTTTCTCGTGCTGGTAATGTAGGAAGAGGAGCCATGCTCTCGAGTCCATGATCAGAGCAGAGCACAGGGGTTCAGCTTGGGCAAGAGACCTCACCTCCATTAGCCACCAGCATGTATCAACCAGCATCAACTGGGATGAGCAGAAGCTCAAGTCAAACTGAAGGAAAGGACAAGCCTGTAAGTTGCCTGTCACTAGATTTCCCTATCAAGGTGACAGGTCATTATGGGACTAGTTTTACACTCAGAGTAGCAGTCAGACCTTTTTTTTTTCTCCCTAACAGAAATCTCAACCCGAAAGACGAGGAGAGACCAATCCGCGCACCTCCTGCCTCTCCCCTCCTTTATGCCTCGACCGATGGCTGGGAGTGCAAGTGCTCTCTGTGATGGAGCCGTGCAGGAGTCTGGGCACCGAAACAGCCACCTTGAGATAACACAGCCAGCAGCCAGCACCGGACTGCTTCTTGCAGATGTAGTCCCACCTTCCTCACTGTCCCGGGCATCTCCGAAAAACGCAGAGCCGAGGGAAGCCCAGCGTGATTTCGGCACCATTGCTTTCTGAACAAAGGTTACATAAATGAACACTGCCAGACCCTCCAAACGTGGAGTAGCGCGGAGCAAGCGGGCAGGAATCTTGGAGAACAGAGCGGCAGGGGGAGCTCCAGCCTGCCTGTGGACCCGAGCGAGGGAAAACCAGACAAAAAACAACCTCCCCCAGATCCCTGCTCCGCACTAGCTGCCATGTCAGTGAGTAAATATGTGACTAAGCCCAATTAAATGTTTAGTCTGAGGCCAGCAGATGATAGCGGTAGAGATGGTGGTTTTCTCTGTGTTATCAGACTCACTCTGACAGCCGCGGTGAAGTGATTAGAAACAGCAGAGCATGACAGCTGTGAGACATTTCTTCTTATTGGAGAGAGCATTTGGCTCAGGTTG
>JANHGB010046648.1:18023-64086 GCA_026283785.1 Coracopsis vasa
ACTGCCAGATACTTGCACAGCTATACATACAGGTGAACCTGACTATTTCAAATGACCCAGCTGCACAATACTCTGTCAGTGGAAGAATTTTTGTGTTAAGTGTAAGCAAGTTAAAATTATTAGTTTATGGTGTTTATCTGATACTTCTTTTAAGTGAAAAAAACAAGAAAGTAAGAGTGAATGGGAAGAATGTGTCCTTCCACTAGCCACCACTACACTGCAGCAATAGAAATCTCCATTAATTCAAATGTTAACACTGTTCCAAAGCATTAGGGTTACGCAGGTTCCACTATGTGTGATTTAATTTAATACAGATAATCCTTTCAGAGGCAAAGAGGTCCAAAATACCATACTCCACTAGATTAATTTATTATTTGCAAGTTGAGCTAGGTTTTCTATATGACTATCATAAACTAATGTCTATCACACACACAAATACACGTGTATTTTTATGTGGATGTTGCATTTTTGAATTAGTCATTTCAGGGAATTAATCCGCCATATGTAAACCTCAGCTTGAATAAACAAAAAAAATAATTCAATAGAGCGACCAAGAAAGACTGTTATTCTTAACAAACCGTGTGTTCTTGTTTGCCCTTCAGCAGGGAATGTGTGAAGTAGACAAGCATGCAGCACATTAGTGGAGGACTGTCTCAACCTTTCAGAAAACCTAGGTCAGGATGGCTAGGAGAATCAAAACTGCCTGTGGAAGAAGAGAGAGTCAGGAGTGCTGTGTGATACATTCAGCATGCTGCTCTACCTTCTTCTGCCCACAGAAGATGACAACAGAAGTGCCACAAAATCAGCAAGAGGAACACCTAATCTTTGCATAGTAGCTTAAGTCTTATGTACTCAACTGTTTAGCTGTATAGTTCAGAATCAATGTGAGTCATGCAGCCTGTCTTTGAACACATCTACTTCTGGCCACTCTGTTCTTCCTTCCTACTCACCTTTGACCTTCTTCTGCCTTTTTGCCTCCCTCCTCTTTACTTGGTGCAAAAAAGGGAGGAAACATCCTGGCTGTAACCTCCAGCTGGAGCTATACCTCTTCCTGTCCATGATGACAACTAACATGATTATCAGTATCATAGTTCTTAGTGTAGCCATTGAGTGTCCTTATTCACTAATGATCCAATACAGCTTGCAGGGGACAGGAGAGTTTCAAGGAGATCTTTTCAAGATGCCTGCAGGTTCAGGAAGTTCAAATCATCACATCTGCTTTCCCTGTATTTACTGTCATACATTTTCTCTTCTAGCATAAGGAAGGCTAGAAATCCACTGTTGTTCTGCCCACTCTTTCAGACAAGACAAGAAATTGCTCACTAAACAAACACCCTTGCTCTAATCCTGCATAGCCTTCATGACAACTTTTATTAAACTTACTCTGTTATGATAGTAAATAATTACTGGAGACAAACCACATCTTTAAGTACCTATATTTCTGGCAAACACCATTTGCTATTGTTTGACTCTACTTTCCTTTTTCAAGTTGAGAGACACTAAAAATAAATACCACTTCCTTCTACTAACGGTATCTGGAGAGAGAAAAGAGTAAGAAAATAAACAAACAAAAAAAACACACCAACCTTTGCTGAGAATACCTAACAGAATAAATTACTTATTCAGTTTACTAGCTGGCAGTCCCAAAGCAGGCTTCCGCTGTGTTGGAGAATTGCACTCACGTCATCATCTTTATCCCAGAACCATCTTTTTCAGTTCTTTTTAGGTTCTTCTTTTTCTGTCCAACTCTCTCTCTCTCTCGTATCATTTTTACTTTACATGGGACTGGTCTTCACTTAGAGTAATGAAGAGTTGTTTCTCGTTTCTCAGCCTGATCCTCTTTGCTGAACTTTGAAAGTAACTTGCAGTGGTTTCAATCAAACAGATCTCTTCTAGTTTAGCTCATTTGTAAGAACTGGTGTTTTTTTGGTGTTTTGTTTGTTTTTTTTTTTTTTTTCTTTTAATAAGGCAGAAGAAAGCAGCTCAGGACAATACTAAAGACAATCAAAACTTGTATTGAGATGCAATAAATGAGATCAAACCTAAACTCCATGTAGAGCAAGTGACTCTTCAGATACCTTTGTTCAACTATCAAATTGTACTGCCCATCAGAAAATTCCTAGGGGCAGGACTTGCTTCTAGCTGATGAAAGGAGATGCTGATGGGAGTCAGAGTCAGTGGCAGCAGAGGTAGTACTTAGGTTGCAGTGTCTGTCATGTCATGAGCTTTGTTTTACTTCATCTTCCAGACAGTCATTTGAAGATGAGGTATATGGAGGAAGGCAGTGAACAAAATGCTAATGATAGTCTAGAAGACAGCCATCCTTTTAGGAGCAGCAATCAGGGGAGCTCCTGAAGCAGAAGTGGAGACCCTCCTTTCACAGCCTTACAGTTCAGACAGCTGAAGAATCAGTTCTGTGCAAATGCTGTTCCCAATTTCTTGTAAGATTGGTATTGCAGAATTAAAATGAAAACATGAGAGTTGTACTGTGATATTTCACGTGTTTTTAAAACCTGCTGTAACCTGCTTTTTGACCCATCCCTCCAATATTCATCCTCATTCAGAATGCTACTTCTTTCATGGCTTGTGTTAGGACTGAAGCTGCAAGATGACTCCCGGTAAGATGACCAGCATTCCTCATCTGGTTTTGCACACGACGGTATGGCTATCCTAAGTAGTGTAGCTAGTGTTTCTAATGGTTGTCACAGCCACGGACACCAGGCTGCTGTTAAGAAAGACTGCCAAATACTGCATTTTATGGTTTGAAAACTGTTTGAAAAACCTTAAAAGAAGACAGAAATGCAAGGATCAGGAGACAGATTTAAAAAGGTGGCAGGGAAAGGATAAATTGGAAAGAAACCAAGACAAGACAGTGAGAAGGAAAGGAGGGAATAAATGGGGAAGGGAGACAAATGTACTGAACAGGAAATCAAGTGAAGGGAGAAGGTGAAAGAGGAAGCAAACTGTATGGTCAAGAAAGGGACAGTGAAGGAAGGGCAGAAAAAAAGGGAAAACAAAACAGTACTAAAGGAGCCAGTGGAGGAGGGGAAAAAGCAGAGCTCCTTTCTAAAAGATAAGGGAAAATAAATGGAGTCTCTCACTTGAAGCAGCCAGCAGCAAGAGGAACATACTACTGGGTGTGCATTTCAACAAGAAATGCAAATTTGACTGGTTAAAAATTACACAGGGGTGTCTTCCCCCAGGGGAGAAATCACAGAAAGAATAACTGATATTCTCATAAGTCCTGTGATTTTGGGTCCTTGGACAGGCAGGATTGAAAACATACTGACTATGGAAGAGTGGTATCCCCTACTGTGATGGGCTCTGGCTTTGCATCACCCCAGCAGCTCCATATTCTTTTGGTGACAGACATGAAATGCAGAATTAAATTAGTTATTCTTTGGCTTTCCTTTTCCCCTGAAATTCAGCAAGGTTTTGAAATCCCTCCACCTAACACTCTTGTCTCTTTGCATAAAACACTTCTAATTGCTGATTATACTTTTTGAATATAACCTTCACTGAACCATTCAAACAAGACAAATGGATGCTGCTGCTGGACAGAGCTGTGCTTTTCTACTTTGGTGTTCAGATTGAGATCATCCAACTCAGCATGCAAACGCTTTAAGGTGGCCACTTACTCATCCTGCCAGAAGAGTTTGATGCAATGAATATTCAATTATTATTTATATTCTATTAAAAGATTTAGTTGTAAGCTTTTAAGTCTGCAAGGTCAAACTTTCAGAAGAGAAGAGATTCCTAGGCTAAGGTAGGATAACCCTTCTGGCCTTATATGCCTATGCACTATGACAGATTTTATTTAGAGGATCACATGCAATTTTTGCAAAGGATCCCCTTATCGTTCAGTGCACAGGGTTAGACATTACATAACATTTTCCAAAGAACTCTAATCCATAAAAGTCCATCACAGAAAACTTATTTAGTGTTGATATTTGGCACTTAGAGAGCTGAGTACAGAGCTTGTAGACTAGAAAATGTCAGGCAGTGATGCTTTCTGCAGCGCTTCTAACTTTGGAAATTTCTGACTGTAATTACCATCAAGTGTAAGTACTTTTTTGTGCTGGGTTGGCAGAAATATGTAATGATGGCTTACAACATAGATTAGTTACAAACACAACAGGTCATGTAATTAGCCTCAGTGGCACAAGAAAACAGCTGCGTAGCAGCGATCAACCCCTTCCACGCTGGCTGGCTCTGGATTGAAGTAAACTGTAGGGAGAATATGGGACTGTTCATGAACAGCACATGAATTCTCTCCCCGGTGCTTGCCTCACATGTGAAAACCACTCTCAGCCCCCAGGAACAGAGCACCAGCATGGCTGAGGGTGAGACACAGGTGCTTAGGAGCATTTATGTTCCTGCCTGCTTAAGTGGACGGTCCAGCCCTTTAAAGACCCCTATTTAACCCATCCCAGGATTCCACATCATGTGAGAACATCTATGTTTTAATGACAAAGTGAGTAATAGTCTCCAGTGCTTTGCTGGGAAAGCCTTCATGAATCCACAGTATCATTGCAGAGCAGGACACAGGGAGAAAACGGGAGCATCGTCCCACCCCCACTAACACCATGGGCTCTGCTGCCAGGAGAAAAACATTTCCAATTCAATTGTTTTCCTTGTGGCAAAGCTGAGATTCTCATTCAGGACATTTAAAAGCCATAAATCAAAGCATCCACAGTAGAACTAAAACTGGTCAAGATCATAGAATCGTTTAGGTGGGAAAAGACCTTTAAGACCATCAAGTCCAACTGTTAACCTAGCACTGCCAAGTCCACCACAATATAAGCCAATATATTAACTGCAAAAGTTATTTAAGAAAACAAAAGCTGTCAATTAAGATAATGTAAAGTTAAATCTAGCAACATTATCAGTTTAGAGATAATGTGTCTTATGAAAGTCTATACTTAATTATGGAAAATGAAATAAACATGAAAATTACAATGAAACAGTATTCGCCTCTGATACATTCACAGAACTGAGTACTAAAAAGGATCTTATTAATCCATGGAAATGATATATAGGTCAACTTCAAACAAACAAACAAACAAAAAATCCAAACCAAACAGAAGGCCAAATCTTAATTTAAATACACATCCAGGCATCAGCAAAGATCAGGCTTTCCAAACAGGCAGGCAAACATACACCGTGGTAAGCTAAAGTGGCTCTAATGCCTGCTTAAAGCCATCTTACTGAAGCGAGTGCACAGCTGCATTTTCTTTCAAAATACTACTGCAGCCTTTTAAGAGAGAGGGGAAATAATCTAAATTCTGGCAGCAGGGAATATTTCACAAATCATATATGCTTTGGCATCAAGCCCTTAAAGCCAGGGGCCTTTACTCACAGGCTTTGCTGGGAGAGATCCACCCACCTCAAGTGGGATTAATTAAAAGAGGCATGTATCATGCAAATAGTTTCTGTTTCCTCACAGAAATATTCAGAGCACATAACCCAAAACAGCTTTAGAATCAGAGCGAAGCAAGGAAGAAAATTATTTCCTGCTCCCCTAACCATCTTCCTTTCCTTGTACAGTAAGCAAGAAACAATGAGAGAATGCTGAGAGCTCACCAATTCTTTACAATTCTTTTGATTAAATGCTAACAGAATTGAGGAACAAAAAGGATTTGTTTAGAGGCAGGCTGTATCCCACTATAAGGTGCCCAATTCTCCAAATCAGACGTGTACTCAGCCACTCGCTGGAAAAGGACAGTCCAAGTTTTACTCCTGAAAATGATCTTTTTATCTTAAGGCAGAACAGGAAAAAATAGAAAGCTCATATTTCTTCAGCATGTCAGGATTTTCAGCTCCACATGACAGTGATGGGGGCTGCAATAAAAAGCTAGATGAACTTTAAAAATACAACTGTCTTCTCAGGAAGCTAAACTCTTTCCCTAGATATGAGAGATCTGACACTTCAAGGATTCATTGCAGAAAATGGTGCTACAGCAGTCAGAGCATAGAGCCCCAGTTCAAAAAAAGTCAGAGAAAGCTCAAGTTTCCACAAGAACTCTTCCTCAAAACTATTTTTTTTTCCCTTTTAATATCTCAGACCCATTTTCTGACTCAATTTCCTATGATCCTGCAAAGGCTGTTATTAAAACCAGACCAAGCGTAGCAGAAATTCCAGGGCTCAAAAGAAACATTTAATAGGCACAGGAGCCGGCCACACTGTCCCCCTCAGGTGATTTCCCCTGCAGCCCCTTCCCTGGGATTTCCTCTTTTGGAGTTTAGTCAGCAGGAGAAACCTGAAGTTTCAGCAAAACAGCAAACCCTTCCTTCATTCTTAAGCAGCTGAAATTTTTTTATGTCTGAGCTTTCATAGCTGTAAAAAAGAGAACTAGGATCCAGTCCAGAAGATGTGTATTGCAGATATTTTTTCCACAGAAGTGTCAAGCAGTCATACATTCAATCATATATCCAGCTACAGCATTTTAAAAACACTGACCTCCTTTATCAGCCACTACTTTGCATGCCACCAGTGGCAGTCCCAAACTGAGTTGTTTGCAGGCTGCTTACCCAAGAGTGTTTTGTGAGCTACAAGATGCCTTTCTGGTCTCCATCCCACCTTTCATTTTAGCTTCAGAAGATTACCCCCAGACATGCTCTTGGCAAACCAGCTCAAGAAGGCATTGTTCATGCAAAATCACAGCCAGGCAGGACAAAGGAGACATGCTCATTTGCAAGGCAGGTGAGACAGACCAAGGGAGCTATGGTTCTCTCCAGTAGTACAAGTGACAAAACACTGGACCTCATTTTCTGTATCTAGTCTGTGATCTATCCTGTGATGGCACAGGGGAAACACTGGTGCCAGTGCCCTTCAGCTCAGTCTGAGACTCTCCCAACAAGGGGATGCTGCTTGGACTTCTTCCCTTCCAGCGCAAAGTTCAGTACCCAGAAGGGCAATTCTAGGTTTCTCCCCAGCAGTCCTACTGCAAGCTGTTGGATATCCACTAAGATCAAAAAGTGTGTTTTGTGCAACAGTGGCCTTTTCATAGGAAATATATAAAAATACTTCATGTGTTTGGTATACCTAATTTATTTATTGTTCATATTATAAAGAGAAATGACATTAAAACCACTGAGCCTCAAATTTAAGTTACTGATAACTACAACAGATCTCACCTATTTAAAAGAAAGTTTTTATGAAAGCGTCCTCATCTTATTTACCATTTCTGAAATGGAAAATGTGCACATTTTGTTTCTATTTAACCGGCTTCTTTTTTTTTTTTTTTTTTTAACTGTGACTAATTTTAATGTAACAGTTGATTTATTAAAAATGGAGAAAATCCTTTGTTCCATCATTGCGTATTCTGTCCATGCCTTTCATAATTTAGGAAGTGACCAAAGCCCTCAGAAACAGGCTTTCACATATATATGTGTGTGTATATATACATATGTATGTCTGTATATGTATGTGTATTATGTCATTGTGAAAATAAATATTAAGCACATTTTATTTATAAAAAGGAGTTACTGCCACACAAAATTATAAAATATGCAAAGCTATTTTTAGAAGTACTGATAAATGCAAAGCCCTGGGAAGAAAAGGAAATGATGTGGTTATGAAAATCTTAACTACTTGGTTAGTACCATATGATCTACACTGTTAGACAACTATGGACTGCTTTCAACTGGCTGTAAATTACTTGCCTGGTGGAATAAGAATCAGATTCCTATCAGTTTGTTCCACAGTCCTACAAGGACTGTTCTTGTTCTCTCCCAGAAAAGCCATTACCTCCTCTGGTGAAGACTCAGAATGGTAGAAGTGAGTTGTTGTACTGCTGCCACTCTTCTGGCAGAGTGGTAGGTGACCTCTCCCTGCGTGAACCCCTACGTGGGTATGACACAGCTAGAACAGGGGCTCTTAATATAACAAAATCTAGTGTCTTCAAACTGACTGATGGGAATTTCTTTTTTTTTTACTCCTTCATGAAAAAACTTAATATCTTTAAAAAAAAATCATATTTGTGCTAAAAATTGTTTCCTCAAAATGCCTTTGTCTCTTTGCAGGGAATACCCAATTTTGCTTTCTTATAAGACTTGCTCAACAAACAGTGCTCAACTTTCCAACACAATGCAGAATCTGTCTGTTATGCTAGAGCGAGAGAACCATGCCCAACACCAGGAAGATTACATATCTTACCTTGGGACACTGGGAGGAGCCCGGGTTGGTCGAGAGGGAACCTGGGGAGGTCCTCCAAGAGCTTCACCACCAATTGGAAACTGAGGCAATGGTCCTGGGCGGAACGGGACTGGGGGAGCCCCTGACTGAGGGCCTGGAGATGGGATTGCAGGAGCAGGTCCTCGGCCAGATAAAGGTCTGGTTGGGGGGTTGCTTAATGTAGGCCTCCTCTGAGTTGAGGGACTTGGAGGAGGTGATCTAGTGAAATACCAGAAATTTAAAAAGTTCAGTAAGGTAATGGGTTTTTTTGTTTGTTTGGTTGGGTCTTTTATTTTAATTATTTTTAAACACAAAGCCTTTTTTATGCCTATGACAATTATCTTGGCATTTTCCTTTGTTGTCAGTGACAGAGCATCACATATGTTTAAGTCTCACACCTTTCCCACAAACAGCATGCTTTACAGTAGTCAGAAATAAACATGAGCAAAGAATCACAGAATCATAGAATAGTTAGGGTTGGAAAGGACCTTAAGATCATCCAGTTCCAACCCCCTTGCCATGGGCAAGGATACCTCACACTAAACGATGCTACCCAAGGCTCTGTCCAACCCAGTCTTGAACACCGCCACGGATGGAGCATTCACAACTTCCCTGGGCAAGCAAATGTACTGGATTTTAATATTACAGTTCCATTACAGTGGATTTTCTAGGACATAGAGCCAGAGCTTGCAAGAAGAGGCTCTGTGGATGCATAATTGGGGTGGCAAGCAGCTGCTATCTGAAGCATCAGACAAACTATAAATCCACAGGATAGTCTTCTACAAGGCAAATATTCTGTCTGTTTTCACATACATATCCATAGATATGTATATGTGGGAAAATGATTTATTTTCCCTCACAAATGTGATTAAAGACTGCAGGAGTATCTGTCCAAAAGGACAGGCAGGAGGGGAGCTACCAATGCTGGCAATGTCTGCTGGTCCTAAATTTCATTGCAATACAGAGTTAAGGATCCTTACCTGCGGGCCTGCTGAAGCCAAGAGTCATCTACAGGAGGGGGTGCAGGGGTTGAGACAGTGCTAGTGCTAATATCACCAATGATTGCTAAGGCTTCTTTTAGTGCTTGGTACATGCGAAGCATTTCATCTCGCCTCTGTGCCTGTTCAGCCGACTCCTCCATTAGAGTGTTTTGGTCCTCAGAAGAGTACAAGTGAGCCAGGAGCTCTGCGTTGATAAATTCTTTTACCTATTTCATCAGAAAAAAAAAAAAAAAAACACCACCAAACAAATAAACAAAACGAAACAAACAAACAAAACAACAACAAAGCCAAACCCTACTGAAAATACAATTCTGAACAAATACAGTGTGAGATCCATGAAACCAGGAGGCATACCTCCATTTAATCAGTTTCTTCTATTACCTTACAACAATTCTACTAGTCATGCAGTTTTTGTTTGGCCAGATCAGGGACTAAAATATGCTGAACTCAGATTGAGTTTACGGTGCAGCAGCCTGAGGTCTAGCTGTGGCCCAGGGAAAGGTGGGCATGTGCAGCTGGCAAAGCAGCTGGAAAAGGATGGACTGGACCTTTTAGCAGCTGCCTGCACACAGATGGGCTTAATGCAATTAGGAGGCTGTATTCTGAGACAACGACTCACATGTGAGGATATGATGGCTTTGTGCGGCCATTCACAAGGCACTTCACAAGGCACCGCAGCCTGTTTTTTTGTAACTGTCTTCGAAACACTGGACATGGTGGGAGTTAACACTGGTCTACCTCTGTATGGTGACACTTACGTTTACCGTTCATTTCAGACAGGCTTCCCAACAGTGCCTAGGAGTCAGCTGGCATTTTGGTCCTATTTTAAATGGCTGAGAGGTAAATAGCAGCCATCTATGATCAGCAATACTAAATTCAGATACTAAATTCCCCTGGGAATGGGAATTTTCAGGCTTTATAACATCTCTGTCAATTAGTTTCTTAGCAACAATTTACCCTACTGTAGAGGGTGTCTTTCATCGACAACAACTTTGTCAGATTATAAATATCCCATCCACACGCATTCAAACTGAAGGGAGAAGTCTCCAAGTAATCTAATTTACTATATTGATTTTCTGCTATGCTCTCCTGGTTATGGAAACCTGGGCCACATTAAGAGAGATAAAAAGCTAGAAGTACTCTGATTGAGTAAGACTGTGGTAAATATACCAGCTGCTGACCTACTAAATCCTTGCATTTGAGACTTTCATTGCTGTTCTGATCTATTTCTCATCTGGCTTTTTGCTCTATAAAGCTTCTTTGAGCTGGAGATACTAACGATAATACATTCCCAAGATTCTGATTATATAAACCTGAGCTCTGTTTGCCCATGTTTGTGCTAGTTCAGCAACACAGATTTAAATCCTGACAGTTAGACTAAGGCAATGTTTGTGTTCAGACAAGGTCAATAGGAGCAGTCAGACTGTGTGGGCATGGGATCCTTTATGGTCACCTAGCATGAAAAGAAGGCCAGGACAGAATTTACAGGGAACTAAAACCATACTGCTTGGGCTTGGCTGTCATTTCCCATTCATGTATGACAGGAGATGGACAAATTCTTAGCAAAGCCTGCAAAAATTTTCCAAGAGTCTCATGCTGTTTTCCAGTAGATGGTACTGATCAAGAGCCAGAGTACACTACTTTCCTCATGATTGCCAAAAACTCCACATTAAAAACAGATATCATAGTTAAACAGCATCACATTCTACTTGATGAAATGAGCATTTTAATGGCATCACTTCAAAAAAAGAAGTCCTAAAATTAGATTAAGGCCAGAGCTGATTGTAATAGCATTGTTAAACCACAAATATCTGTTCGAAAAAAATCAGCCTGTGACAATTATCATGAGAGATTCCTGTCTGCCACTAGCAGGAACACTTGTGGAAGGGGAAGACTGCTGTGTTAAGGATGGTTTTTGGATCAACCTCTTGCCTTCTGCAAGCAGATACACTGTACTAGACAGAGGAACGTCTTCCATAATAGCTACTTTCTCTATTGTCTCCAGCTTGGAAAAGGAAGGGAAAGTGACACTTACTCACACCTTCGCTCCTTTCTAGAAAACAGACTCACAGGAAAGGTTTAAAACATTCGCTTCACAGACATCAGACCTGCAGTCAAAGCCAAACCATAGCAAGCATCTGAGACGCTAATGCCAAAAGGCCAGCCCTGTCACACTGAAGTGGGGTAAGGTGGGCTTGCAGCTTCGTTCTTCAGTGAGCAGGCTACAACATATATCACTGCCTCAAATGCAAACACAACTCATTCCTTAACCTTAAGTTTGGCAATAGCAAGTACTTGGGAGTTTTTCTACTCAGCTGAGATTGATATCAGCACTGCTTATGGAGTATAATACACTGTCTGCTGTAAGACCACCCCTCGTGAATAATCTGCAATACCTAGGCACCATGAAATACAAATTCTGAAATGTGTGTTTTGTTTGTGCATGTTTGAATTGCTAATGGTAACTCAATGCAGTTCTGTGTGGTAAATGTATTTTCTTCTAAGGTAATGAACATCCACCCTAAGGGAAGAATAATGGATGCATTTGAAATACAACAATTTAGGCTTAGGCCTCAAAATATGCTTAGGGACAGCATCTAATTATTTGCTGTACACTGAGTTTGAATCTGATACTTCCCTGGAATTATAAGTGCTCATTTACAGGCCCACAAAGTGGAAAGGAAGTTCTAGCAGGACTTGGGAGGTTACAATTGTCATGGAAACAAACTCTTTGGGATCAGTTTCTTTCCAGAGTTTTGGAGGCAACGTCATGGGGCAGCAGAAAGTTCAGAATATGCTTATTAAGGGGGAAAAAGGGGGAGAGAGGAAAGGTGTTTTTACTTAGCTCCTGGTGAATGGGTTGGACTTCTGAAGACTCCAAGGAACACACACACAACTTAACAGGACCCACCTTCTGTCACAGCTCCATTGCTTTCCAGGTCTTTGTACAGCCTTTTGGCGTGGCTCAGCAGACTTAATTCAAGCATTTCTTTCTTTTTTCAATCGTGCTCATTTTTAAAAAATTTGATATTTAGCTGTTGTAAAATATGGTATTTTACTGCCTATGCTGCACAGAATGAAATGCACTCATGCTTCTAGTGTCACTCTTCACAGACTTTTAAAATGTTTTGATTATTTGCCACAAATTTAAATTCTAGGATTGAGGTGCAGATCTTAGCTCACTTGCAAGCCCAAACACAGCTATGGACTATGAGGTCAACTGAAAGGTGGATGATGTTTTAAGTTGGTTGGTTTTGTGTGCCATGGTCAGCCAGCATGGCAGACTTTACCAATGTAACTAGCAATATTCTGCTTTTGAGTAGAGCACACTCTTCAGAGACCCTTAAACTATTCCATATGAGGAGGTGAGTGGCAGAAAATTTAGTGTAAACTTTCAAAAGGAACTACTTGCCAAACTGCAGTTTATGAAATACGAGCTAAAAGCCAGCCCTTTCAAAAGGCACTGGAGTTGTGCTAAGTCAAAGCACCAAGTTGGTAGCTGTGATCTGGAAGGAGTAGAGAGAACACGAACACCCTATAAAGTCTAGAGCATGGCTGATTTCAGGAAAAAAAGGGCACTTCCGTTGTTCCCATGCTCTTTTGTAAAAAATCACCCACAAGTAGAGCATTATTTAGAGCCTGACTCCCCTAAACCTAAAGAAGTTAATAGAGTATCTCTTGCTCTCATGCAAAAATTCTGCTTTTAGTATATGTACCAGGAAATCCCATTGAAATTTCCAGTCCAAGCACCTAACACTTTAAGTACAACACAAATTCCACAGGGCTAATGAAATCCATCAGATGAAGGCTAGTGATGGCTCTGAGTTGAAAGGAAATACTACTTTTTAGCCACATTTGCCGTATTGTATATTGTAATTGTAAAGACTGGTTTGGTGACCTCACAGAAAAGGTGCTACCCATAACTAACGGGAGCTGTGCTCCC
Source organism: Coracopsis vasa (assembly GCA_026283785.1). Classification (NCBI taxonomy): domain Eukaryota; kingdom Metazoa; phylum Chordata; class Aves; order Psittaciformes; family Psittacidae; genus Coracopsis; species Coracopsis vasa. Next base: position 31,144 of record JANHGB010046648.1, read on the forward strand.
CATTAGAAATTTATATGGCAGCAGTGGCACCAATACTAAGTTTAGTTTTCAGTAAGGGCAGAAACTCTGATTCTGACTCTGCCAGAAACTGGCAGAACTCTGCCAGAAAGCAAGGGCTGATATCCTCATGCAGTGAAAAACCAATGATCTCAAAACCATTTCTTTAACCAAATAATCTTCAGATCTAAGAGGCACACACAGAGTAAATCAACAAACCACATCTGCTTATCTAAGCAGCAGTGTTCAAAGCTTCTTAATTTATCCCTTGAAAATGGTAACCTGAAAATATAAAGAAACCCAAATAAAATAAGAGCTGTTTTAAGAAACCATGACAAAGAGCTACAAACTGAAAATCAAGGAAGCACGACTCTGCTCTCGTGATTGCAAGGACTGCCTAGATGGAGCTCCCAACTCCCTTTTCCTGTTATATCAAAAGCAAGACAGAAAAAAACCTGATCCAAACCCCAAACCCCACCAAACCCAAAGATCCTTGATTTACCTTTAAATAATAACATATATTCTGATTAAGATGTAAATTAACTGCATCATTAGCATTTTGGAGTATGCACTCAAAGCAGTGTGCCAGCCTCTGAGAAGGCTGCAGAACTTCCTACTACTATGGAATATTGGAGTATTTTGTCTAAGAGTGTGACATCTATGGGAATGTGTTCTGTTTAGTTCATGCTGTTGTTGCTTCTGTTTTCAAGACGTATGTTTGAGAGTAAAGAATTTGACAGATATGATAAAATAATTTAGAGCCCTGGCTGCTACTTACATTATTGATCATGAGGTGCATGATTGTTTTCGGTATCAAGTCGCGGATACATTTGTTGATAATCGACATGTAGGAGTCCACAAGATTTCGAATTGTCTCCACCTGCCTCTCCAGCTGGGGGTCCATTGAAAAATTGTCTGTTTGGCCATTCTCATCGTTTTCAGTCTACATAGAAGAAAAAAAGTCAAGTCTTTCAGACTGCAGTAAACTGGAAATATACCGGGGGGCGGAAATGGACTTAAACTGCAGTAATCCAGCAACATAAATCACACAAAGAATGTCTGGAGGTTAAAATATGAAGTACTGGCCTATTTAACATTAGTGTTCAGCATCATGAAATTTGGACCTTAAAGGTTAATGCAATACAAGATACAAGACCTTTTTCACAAATTACATTATATATTTCCACACAAATTTGTAATTTTATATGAAAGAAAGTCTTCAGACAGAGAATCAAAATAAAACCCCAAGAGATGTCTCACATTAGTTACTATATTATATTGTAAAATCTTTTACCATTCAGATTCAGACAGCTTGACTCATGCAAGGAAAGCAGCACTGCAAGTCTGGATTTTGAATTTTACCCTCCTATGGGTAAAATCCATCCTTGTTACTTAAGGCTAACTCAGTTGTGACAGATTCCACAGTTCAGCCTCAAACTTGTTAGATGTGAATAGCACCTATATAAACAAAGGATTTATGAAGGATAAACTACAAAAGCATCACTGGTTCCAGTGCAGAAGGCTCAGCATAACATCGGCTGGATTATATATTAGAGATCTCTTTTTCATAGGACAGAAAAAATAATTCTTTGTATGTAAACAGTTGACCTAATTAAAGAAAATACCAGGAACTACCTGAAATCTAAAAGGTATGTACCTTGCTTTGGTCTGGCCTGTATAAATATAAGAAAACCTAAAAAAATAATAGTAGCTTTTTGGTAAAAATCAAACTGCTCTCTGAGGCTCAAATATGTCAAAATAATGGAATTTCAGCCTGGAAAGTAAAAAGAACAATGTTCTTTCCCAAAACATTGACATTTAATACTTCTTCCTGAAAGTAACCACCAAAGCCATATTAGCATTAACAATAAAATATAAACCTGTTCTCTTGGTACCTAGAAGCATAACATGAAGAAATGGAAAATACTTGAAAAAGTGAATTAACTGGTGACAAGAACTAGTTATATACCAGCAAGATCCCTGTCAGCACAACTCCATTTACACTATAGCGTTTAGCTGAAATTTGCACATCACTACAGATTCCCAGAGCAGTTAAAATTAGTAGCTAACCCATTAGTGAAAGACCACGAGAGCTAGATATGCAAATATATCACCAAAGAGGCTCCTCCTTGCATGAAATGCATTCTTGCTGGGCCGAAAAGAGATTCCTAGTTTTATCTCCTAACACGGGGTGTGTTTCTGCCCATGCAGCATTGGCAGGTAGACCACTTCGTATTTACTCCTTGTAAATTATGCCTTGGTCAGTCCAGTCTAAATGAAACGGCAATGGCTGCAATTTGTTAAGAAATAAGATCCAATGTACCATTTAGAAACAAAACTAAATATATTTAGCAAAGTTTCAAAAGTTCAGATTGTTTTTTATTACAGAAAAATTACTGGAAAACCATCTAATCTTTAAAAATAATTAGCAGTGCTACCTAAAAATCTTGGAACTGTAGAGGACACTCAAAGAACTCCGGATGGAAAAATAGTGTTTTCAATTCTGTAACATCAGTAGACACACTACCTTATAAACCTTACTAATTTCATTAATAATTGCATATGCCAAAAAGTCCCAGCATGCAGATTGACTATTTTCCTTAGCCTCCATGTCTGAAAAGAAACTAACTGTAATTTTCCCTGTGAAATACCAAATAAATGGAAAATCATACATTTGTCATATATCTACAGATTTTAGCCAAGTACTGCAGAGTGAAAATGCCCCTTTCCCAGTTCCCCTGCATTTGACTTCTCTTTCTTTTCTTCTTCTTTGTCTATATAAAGTACAGTTTGTCCATGTACTTTTTTTTCTTCACTGTTTAAATTACAGATTGCAATAGGATTCTTAGCTGGCTAAGCAGCAAAGTGACAGATGTTTATCATTATCCTCATCAAGAGAATGTAAAGTAAAAATAGTAATTTGTCTGATCTTTAAGGCAAAGGGTAATAGTCTCTTGTTTGAAACTGTAATAGAGCTGACTTCATACTGTTGATTTATTTTCTCTGAAATCAAAAAAGATCAATCTTTCATGAGTTTAGAGTAATTTATTATGAAAGCTTCTGGCCATAGTATTCTTAATGATTTGATGTCTCAACTGAAGGCTTTTCATGTCAGAAATCATCTTGTTTGCATCGCATCATGCACATGGAAATCTGCTTCTAACAGCTTTCTGTGCTCTCCAGTACACCTACAAGTGCAGGTGTTATCAGGCTTTCTTCTGTAAGCTATCTCTGCACTGTGCCAACAGCAGCATCTGAGAGTAAGGTTCCCTGGTAAGGCTGGGCATCATAACAAAACAGTAGTGATGTAGACACCCTATTCCATCTCCATGCCATTCTTTCAGAACAACTGGATTTCACACTCAGCATCACTGTGACTCTAGATTTAGCGCAAGCCACCCCTCAGCCCAAGTCCCTGCCACTCTGCATTTTAGAAAGGCTCTTGCAAATTTGTGGCAATGAATAAATCCAAACCAGAATACATAAGAAAACCCTCACATTTCTCTGACTGCTGTTAAATAGAATGTTCGTGCTGAACAGAAAAGAAAGAAGGTGGTGGAAACAGGTTTCTGTTTCTCCTTTCCCAACAGCCAAAGCAGCTACAATCCATCCCCTTTCAGTGCTTCCCATCCTCAAGCCAGAACTTGCTAGTTCCAACAGCAAGTGTTAAGTGACAGCATATGAATCTGGGCTAAGTTTTTGTTCGGTTGACTCTTGCTTAAAACTGCTATTAATTGTTGACAGGGATGGAATAATATTGCTTCTAACAAATACAACTGCCATTACTTTAGGAACTTTTGCAAGTCTCCAACAAAGAAAGTATGGAAGAATCTAGAGTTTTAAAAACCAGGTAAAGAAAATTAGATTCATCTTAGAAAATTCAAACTCAGAATATCTGATGAAAATACACCAAAGATAGAGAAGTAATAGGTTAAAGAAACACGGACGAAGGGAAGGTAACATGGAAACCAGGATAATGCTTCCATTTATATACACCTACCCATTGCTATAGAGATAAGGTTCTTCTACTTTCTCTGCACTTTAGGAGAATGAGAATAGTATCCATTCCTTGCACTCTGTCTTTCATAAGTTGTTTTGAAAGTTTGTTGAATGACTTTTCATAAGTTGTTCATAAGTTGTGAACCTTGCATGGAAAAACGCTAGTAAAACACAACGTATGTGTCATTACTACTCTTCTACCTTTCCCGAGTTTAGATACATTCTGTACTAAGAATGTATTAAGGATTAACTAAAGTGTCATACAAGAGAAGACTGGAAACTGCATGTGAAATCTAAACCACTTAAGTCTGTGGGAATTTTACTGCTGGCTGCAGTGGGAATAGGGTTTTACCCTACACATGCATTTCTACCAGAAAAGTTATTGGTCTTCTGAAGACTATAAACTCTCTACTGCAAGAGGAATGATTCAGTGTGGTACAAAGGGGTGCAGGCACGAGGAATTGTGTGCGATCAAAAAAACAGAACAAAACAAAACCCACCAAAAAAAAAAAGGAAAAACCAACAACAACGAAAGCAACAACCAAGAAACGAATTGTGCTTCAGGATAATTTTCCTGATAGTGGGAACATGCATTTTGAAGAAAGACCCCAAAAAATCCAGGAAAAGTGGTTCCTTTTGAAATTCACAGCAAAACTGGGTAGCATACTGAAAACAGTCCTGAGCTGGCCACACAGAGAGCGCAATACTTCTAATTTCCATGATTTCATTACATTCAGGGCAGCTGCCAGCATATTTAAGAATGTCTTGTATAACATTCCTGATGTCAGTTCCAAGAAGGAGCATTCGCCTAACCTTTTCATTAGAGAAGTGTATCAACCAATTTTCTGTAATCAAAAAGGCATTCTATTAAAAACAACTGAGAGGAAGCAGACTGGAAGGTGACTGAAAAAAGGGTAAAAGTCAAAGCAGTGGTAAAGAAATGCTCTGTCTGCTAAGAAACATGTTTATGGCTGCAGCAAGAAACCAGCTGCTTTCATATCTTTAATCTACAGACGCAAGTTCATAACAACCACCACCTGAAAAGTAATTATTCTATCCAGAATATATTGATATTTTAAGTCACAGCTGCTGAATATATGATCTGTTTTATCTATTCCGGTCCAAGTAAGGTTTTTCTTTAAAGTACCAACACAGCGCACTGCAGTAGTCCTACCCCCTGCACCGATTTTTCCTAAATCTTTAAAACTGATTATTGATATTCTCTCTTCATTGCAGTTTGATGCTGTATATATAATTTAGCTAAGACACTCTCAGCTGTACATAGCGTGCCTTTTGCCAGAGGACTGCTGAAACCACATGATGGCTTCACACAGTGAGGTTTTCTTGCTGAAAGGAACCACAAGTAAATGACAATACATTACTTTTGTGTATTTACAACAAAGCAAGCAGCAGAAAAAGAACATTTCCTGGGTAGCTTGGAAGCTGTCCTTTTCCCTCACAGAGGGTGACTTTGCCACTCTCTTCCATGCTTTCAGCATCTCCTGACTTTGTACTGCTGTTGCCTTTACTGAGCCACCCACAGGCTGCCCCTTTCAGCTACTATGCTTTCATTAGCAGCCTTGAAGTGCTCCAAGCAGAGGTTATCATCTGGCCTTCCCTTATACACATGATCTTTATACCCATGTAGAAGAAAGATATAGCCTAGCTAAATTTGATTCAAAAGTATTTAACTCGCTGGATTAGCTTAAACAATCATCTATTCAGATTCTTCTTTGTGGTTACAAACATTGTATAGTACAGACCATTAGCAAAAATCTTCTACTGAATCCACATACTGCTCCCCAGATATTTACATAGCTTTAACAATCCCAAACATCCAGAATCTATGTTTGGCTCTCTCCCTGTCTTCTTCAATCAAGAAGCTGATTTGGAACTAAGAGACTGAAAGGAATGATGTGAAAACTCCAACACATTTGGAGTTACTTTTGTCTTACAGTTCTTAACAGGTTGACAACTAATCATGTCATATCAATCCAATCTCCTTTTAGAGCAGGATTCAGATCTTAACATTAGATGCCACATGTTTCAGACTTCAGTAAAGCTTTTTGACACAATCTCAAATTACATTTTCATTGCTGGAAGTGTGCTCTCCCTGCAGTTACTCCTTGGATGCTCCTTTCCATAGAAAAGCTGTCAATGGCTCACTGTCAAACTGGAAAACTCTATCAAGGGGACTTTCATATGGGTTGTATTTTAAATGTACCTTAAGGCTCAGGATGGTGGATTATAGCCTGTGCTTATTATATTTACAGATGAGAAGAAACTAGAAGGGCATGTGAATACCTTAAATGACAGGCTTGGAGAAACAGTTTAACAATCTAGATGAAATTCATTATGAATAGAAAATATTTGACTTGGGCAGGAACAGATTAATTATAAATATACAGCATGAGAATGACCACTTAAGAGCAGTTCAGCAGAAAAGGAACTGTGTCTGCAATGCAATATAAGCAGAGTATTAGTCAACAATGTCTTGCTATTATGAAATCAGTACAAGAACTGTGCATCCAGTTCTGGTTATCATACTTCCAGAAATTTGTGGCACATTTTGAGAGTGTTCACAGGAAACCATCAAAGATGTTCAGGGCTCTGTAAGATATTACTTGAAAGGAAAAGCTAAGATCAGTTGGGACTGATGAGTTCAAAAGAAACCACCTGTGGAAGGGGAGAGATGTGTGTCTTTGCAGGTAGGAAAAGGTATCAAACAAATACTTGGAAAGTGTTATATGTAAGAATAGGGAAGCACAGAAGCAGATGGCCTAGGAGAGTTGCAGAATCTCCTCTGCAGATTATACTAACATCCCTCAGAAATGGCCTAGGTACAGATACCCTGCCTTGAGGCAGGGGAAAGAACTAGACAACCTCTTGCAGCCCCTCTGCAGCCAGTGGCAATACTGGGTGCAAAGCAGCATGGAAATTGTGAGCCCACAACATTGCAACAAGAAAAGGTGTTTCTGAAAATACAAAAACCCAACAACCCCCCCCAAACCAACAAAACAAAAAAACAGTATCTTCTACTTTTCCTTTTGTTCTATGCAAAAATCAAGTAAAAAAAACCCAACATGTCCATGAATTGCCATCTCCCCTCAATGAATCTGTACTCCAGTTTCACCATTTGCTGCCATGTACGTTTCTCACACAAAGGACTTTTACATAACTTTTCCGCACTGCAAGTTTTGATTTGGAGCCAACAGCTGCTTCATGCCTTTCAGAACAGACTGCTGGACAAGCAAAAGGAGAAAGAGGCTGGCATAAGGAAAACAGCACCTTTGTTTATAAAACAAATACTACTTTGGAATTTGCAAACTTCTCAGTCAAAGAATTTCCTTGTCATAACAACACATCAAGTGCCCCATATTTATAAGATTATATTAGGAAAAAAAGGATGTGAGATACTATTGGCGTGATATTTGCCATTATTTCAGTGTAGAAGGAGGTCAATGGATTTTAGGAATTCTCAAATAGTGGTGAGTTAGCTGGAATTCAAGTGATGATGATGAAGACTAGAAGTGCGATGACTATCCCAGAAGATGTTCAGGCGGAAATTTATTGTTCATTTGCTACCAAATGCATGAAACACACACCCAGAGGCAAAAGCCTGATCCACCAGTGGACTTGAATTGTGTGGGGAACAGAATAACCTGCTGCGAAAGGAGGTAGTCAATAGGTGGAGGCATCAACTGGACATTTGAGGATTAAAGGATTAAAGCTATGGCTGTGGTATGCAGCTCCCCCAAGAAGGAAAACAAGTGGAAATCTTGGAGCTTCTACCAAAGACAATGAAAGTAGAAAACAGGAGAATTAGTCATCTATGATGCTGATCAGAGAAGTAATAAGACTCATCACAAAGACCGAAATAACCCCTTGCCTTTCATCTCTGTTATTTACCTCCTTACCAAAACCATTCTTAGAAGAAATGTTGGCAGAACCGAGGACTTCTACCTAGCAGTAACCATGCAAGAGAAGATCACTGACAAAATATTCCTTATTCCAGCAACAGTCCACAAGACTCAGCTGAAGGATTCCTTTAAGGATGATGAATTGCCTTATTTTATGAGATAAAAATTGGGGAAGTGAGTGTTCAGTGTATGGGTGGTGAAGGCAAATCCTGGAAAACACATTGCCCAAGATTATGTTTAAAGCACAGCTTATCACTCCATGTGTCTATGTTTTTAATAGAGGAGTTGCATGCTTTTTTTCACCAAGTGTGATCATTTTAGAGGTAGGCACCCAGAATAAAGAATAAAACTCACAATTCTATCTTTCCTAGATCCTGTACTGGACTCCTATTCCATGGTCCCCCTTCATTTCTTCCAAGATGGTAACTTTGCAGGACTTACCAGCCTCGTTTAAAGAAATTTGAACACATGAGGAGAAGGGTAGCATGCATAGCTGTGTGCATGCTGCGAGGGGCGGACTTGAAGGAGGCCTTACAGTGGGGGAGCTCTGCACAATGTCCAGTGCACAGTCTCTGTAAATTACAGCCCTGTCTTTTATTTTTAGTTGATCTAATGAAATATGTCACCTATAACTGCACTCTTCCATAATTGATGATGTCTAGGAAAATACTCTGAAATTCTCCTCTGATAAGCACCTAGACAAACTTGATGTTTCCTCTCTGAGATGCAAAAGAGGACGTTAAACTGTTTTCACCCCCACATCCCTCGAGCCATGAGAAGTACCAGATCTGTCTCTGCTGGGCCAGACTAAGCCCTGTTTCACCAGAAACTCAGTGCAGTACCGACAAATGATCTCCATAGTAAATGATGCAAATAAGAAATGTCAGCATGTTCCAAAATTCCTCACTTAATCTTATTGCCAGTTGTATAGTCTGGCTAATCAGTAAATAAATCCCTCTAACTTTGCTGAAATCCTTAGGGGCTGAATACACTTCAGAGAGCACTTCCTAATTCATTCTCATTAACCTTCCCAGCTCTAAACAAAGTAATTTCCTACTTTTCTTAGCATCTTATTTTTCCACTGGCCTCTGCAACACCTGATTTAGCAGCAACGATTTCTCACTTGTGATTTCTGTTTTGAACTGGCATTGTTCTTTCTCCTCACACATATGCTTGCTGGAATAGCACGAATCAGCAAGATTTAAAACCTCCCATTCTCAAGTTTGAAGCCCCTAAAGGGAAATAGCAGTTGTGATGCCAAGGAACACAGTCGTACGTTATTTGACTTTTCCTTGGCCAGGCTGACAGCAGAGGGGGAGGGAAGGAGGAAGGAAGGGGGAAAGGAGAGGAAGATGGCATTTTAATAGCACCCACACTGATTTCACACAGTTGGATCACTGTGCTCTGGAGCAGCACCATTTCCGTTCCCCTTTGCTTTGCATTCAGTCGATACTGCTAAACCAGGCTCTACAGGAAAAATTCTCAATCATTGTCTCACAGCATGGACCACACTTTACTACAGAAATCTGTCTTATGGAAACCTCCCCTCACAGGCTAGCTGGCTAGCCCACTCTTTACCCACATTTTTGACAGACCATTACCTACTCAAGCCTTGCATAGGCTCACCCCACCCTCATACCAGATGGGACAACATTCCTGTCAGTAGAAGATGAATTATCCCCTCATTGCTCGCCCCGATTCTCATAGTCTCTGTAGCACCCACATCAATTGCTTATCTGAAAAAACCTAATAACAGGAATGAATTTAATCTAATTTAGCAAGTGGACATACAAGAACCACCAGCATCTCATGTAATAAACCTGCCTTTCCCAGATGTTAGTCATATACCAAACATATCTTGGCCAGAGTTCTCATCAAAATATTTCATTTGATAATTCAGCTCCTAAGATTCAAAGCTCTCATACACATTAATAGGTTTTCCGTAAGCCCTCCATCAGGCAGAGTGACAGTGGTCTACAAATTCTGGCAGGAACTCTTACCCCAGTACAATGTCAATGATCAGCACCATCCATACTCCCCATTTAAGAACACCATTAACTTTACAAGCAAAATTTTAAGCTGCAACGTTCCTCTAACAGGAAAACCTCAAAACTGATCAGAAGAGGAATTTGAAAACACTGAGAGCTTTACTGAAGTGTGACAAATATTGCTAAACAAAAGGAAATCATCCATACAGGAGCATAGAAATTGAAAATTATTGGGTCAATTTTTTTCAGGGGAATAAATGAGTTGTGAGCAACTATGCTGCACATAATACTGGACCAAATGAAATTAGATACTGCTTTATGACATGACTTCCATTTTGTACAAATATGCCAAACACCTTCTAAGTATCCTGTAAAACCAGCAGAAAATGAAAGATTTTTTTTTTTCTCTTTCTAAAATAAAAGCAAATTATATTTAAGCAACAGTGAGATTCTGGTAAGTTAATATACATGACTGTAAGTAACAAGCATAAACACTTCATGTTATAAGACCACATGCTTGTTAGCACAAACCAAATGAAACTATAAAGTTTACACCTTAAGTCACTCTGAACTCATGTCTATGGGGAAGTTACAGGACATCAGTGATTAGCACTCTACCCTGAGGTCCAAGCAAGCACAATATGGAGATTTCCTTTGCAGTTAAGATCACCTGGCTTTATTGTTGCCACAAGCAACCCTAACCTTGCACTTCAGCTGGATAATTTTGCAAAATTACTTTGAACTGAAAATTACCTGTGTCGCTTTCAGTTCGAATGTTTGATTTCTCACCTCCACTCCCCACCTTCTGTTACTGGCAAGCAGCAAAAGGTAAAGTCAAAGCTAATTTGACATTTCTCATTTTTTACAGCAACGTACAATCAAGGAACCCCATCCCTGTGGCAGTGCAATGAAGACTCAAACTTCTTTCAGACAAGGCGCATTAGCTCACACACACTCCCAAGGATTAGACCTGTTTTTGTCAAGAACAGCAAAAACTGCCACACCATTAGGGCTAGCCTCTCACTTTTTAGAGGGTTTATGCCTGCTGAGCAAAGCTGGGTAGTAAGAGCAATGGTTTAATGTATCATCCTAATGACTGAATGTCTCACAGTGGAGTTACAGATATAAAAGTTTCACTCTTCTTCCTCTGTGGTTCTATTTTAAAATGTTTTGTGTAATAAAATTACTGTGAGACAGCTAAATCCAAGGGCAGGCATGGAACTTGAACCCATGGCCTTCTGGCTTAGAGGTGAGACTATTCCTAACTGAGCCAAAGTGACACATACATAATATGCTTTCAAGGTTTTTAGAGAGCTCTGTCATGATTTAAAAACACTAAGTCTTTGTGGTACAAACCACAGTGAAGGAAAGAACTGGGGCTCCCTTTTTACTGCTAATTTTAGCTTATGAATTGTTTATAATCTCCTGCAAAATACATAAAACCTTATTCTGCCATAAGCTAAGAGAGAACAACCTTTAAAAACTGATTCTTAATTATAGTGTTCCCCTGCTAGATGGGATGGAGGCAAGTTCCAAAATTGTGTCAAAGTATATGAAGTGATAAAATAAGGATGGGTGAGCTATTTTTAAACACACTCAAAGACTTTGAGGTCAAAATCCCTGAATTTATAGCCTTATGGCCATATTAAGACTCATGGATTATTAACACCTGTATGGTGAGATTCAAATACAATTTCATTTGAAACACCCTCTGGCTTCAGAGCATGTGTTCCCTACCAATCTGCCTGCCAAACTGGGGCCCCCCAGAGAGCCACCTTTAAGCACAGATTATATCCATACTGTAGACAGGCATTTAGGAGACAAATGGGATGAGATGCTTCCATTGGGTGTATTCCCTCCTTCTTACTTTTCCCAATACATTTTGCAAATAAGGAGCCTGCCTTTCCAGATGGGCAGGAAGCAAATAGGTTAAAGAGAGCATTTGAGGAGTAGCAGGCGAAAGCACATATTTGCTTCTTACTCTACCCAGCCAAGAAAGTTAATACAGCCTCAGGCCATGGTGATTACTCCATTGCTGCAGTTGTGTTTCCCCTTTGAAGGGGCAGGTGGGCACCTGCTGGAGGGAAAGGATCGAGAGCTGCTGCCCAGTAAGATTTGGCCTGGTTAAACGAAAGTGATCCTGCCCTCTCCTACACTGTTTCTTCTCCACTGCAGGAAGAGAGGCTTAGAAACAACTCCTGAAAGACATCTCAGACCTTTTGGATAACTCAGATTTATAACAAAATCATTGTTTTGCTCATGGAAATAAGCCATGTACAGGCGTCACCTGGGAAGGAACTGGCACTGCCTTTCTCCCCACAAGCTTCCCAGTGCTGCTAAGTAATGGTCCTGATCTCAGTTTTGACTAATGGCAGCATTTGGGTATGTAAAAGCTGTCGCCTTCTATACACATACTGGTTTCCTTTCAGTAATGATCAACATACACTATTTGTTTTGAAAAAGGAGAAAAGCAACTGAGTGAGGAGAAACCAACTGCACAGACTTTCACTGCCTTAAAGTCAAAGTGTTAACAGCTCTCAAACCCTTTTCCCCATTTTGTTGTTGACAGTCTACAAAAGTTTTAGGTGTATTTTGCTCTAGGGGCCAAATGAGTGGCATTAACGGCTTTAGGGCTCTGACAACACTGCAAAATTATTTGCACCATTTACATTGTTCATTTTGTAACTGAGGAAAGGTTTTTGGGAAGCCATTGCACAGACATAAGCTGTTGTTTTGAAGAAGACCATACAGGAGTTAGAAATATCAGAGGAAGACAGAAGGCTCTAAAGCTATTTTCAAATGAGTGGATATATTTGTCCAGTTTCTGAAATTGCATTTACCTGAGTAAAATCTTGGCATTTTTCCCATTGGATTTCCATGCAGTGATGTGTAACATAAAATACTAATGAACTGTAGATGGCTAAAGTAAAAACATTAGTCAAAACAAAACTCAAACCTTTTCTTGATAATGGATTAATGGAGCAATAAAACCCCATAACATGCACAAAGCAAAAACCTTGAAAAAAAAAAAAAGGTTCAATACAGAAAACGTCTACTGAGCAGTTTAAAAAAAATAATTCAGTGTTCTTGATTCTGTTCTAATTCATGCACACTCATATTTCAATTAAAAGGAGTTAGTAGAATGGGTTCTGTATTATACCTATCAGAAGACTATGATGCATTTACTTGCATTAGAGGGTCTCCCACTTGGAGCAATGCTTACTTAGTTCCTTACTTAGCCAGTTTGCAAGTATTTTATATTTTTTACAAATCCCTGGTATTAGACCATCCTATAAGCATTAAAGACTCATTCTTCCAAAACTTCCCAGTCTTGGTCTGAAAATCTTTACAATGGCAATGTGATGAGTTCAGAGACACTTTCTCTCCTTGAGGTCAAGAGATATCAGTCCTACAAACACCCATTACTTAAGAATTGTTGCTTTCAGGAGTTGGGCCTTATTTTGGGCCAGTTGCAGTCACTAGGAATCTTACCCCCAATATCCATCAGCATTTATTCAGACAATAACCACTTCCTTATGTTTCAGAAGTGACAAAACCAGTTTTAAAGCTTTTCCTTCGGGTGCCCTCCACAAGTTTGATTTTCAGGCACACAAAATTACTGAACTCCACTCTGCACCACAAATCATCCCTCAGGTACATCCTGTACTTCTGCATCCCACTCTGCTCCCAGCAAAGCCTCTGGCAAAATTCCCACTGAGTTTAATAGTGCTGTCTTATTCCCTCCAGTTCCTAAGGTTAATTTCTTTCCTCTAAGTATAAACAGAAATCAGCAGGTAAAAAAATTTTGCCTAATGTGGCACTAAGGCTGTGGAATTTACTCCCACGTGAGAATGGCACAATAAAGTCATTTGTTTAAAAGTAAATTGAAAACATTCCAGTCTTCTTTGGCTTACAACTATTAGCTTTAGTTTCTGCACAGCACTGTAGAATGTCTGGCATCAAAGACACTGTGTACATTACACTGAATTTGTATTAGACACTGTTAGTGGCCCATTAATCACAGCAAACAAAGATCCCTTGCAAAAACGAAAAAGTACTGATTTTTCACATGTTCGGCATGGACTAGGAGAGGTTAACACCACAGTTTTCTGGATACTACACATTTTGAGACATGAAGTGTTGACAAGGCATCTGAGAGGGTGCAGATTTTCCAGTTGATAATTACATGTTCCACATTAAACAATTCTTATGTGTGCCCAATTCTCTCTAAAATTAAACAGAAACTTACCTCAGTGTAAACGAGCACTATTTAAATTCAGATGCCTACAAATGCATGTACTTCTTTACACCTACACACAGATACCATGCATGTGTGCAGGGGCAATGGTTATTGGCAAGAAAATCTACAGTGATATGAACCATGGTTCACATGAACCTTGAATGACCACAGCTGGAGAAAGTGAAGGCTTATGTGAAACACACACTAATAGAAAAAATTAGCCTGAAGGAATGCGATTGCGTATTTGGAAGTGTTGGAAGAGGAATGGGAACTGAACCAGTATAAAAATGAAAAGACATAAAAAGGAAAACCAGTTAGTGGCTAGGCAAGCAGCAAAGGTAGCACAGAGGAAAGACCATGGTCTGGAGTTGCAGGGTGTATTTCACGGTGCAAATTACTGATAACTTCAAAGGAGAAAACGCTGTGTTGCAGAAGAGTGAGTTACTGCTTTCAGCTCCATGGCTGTCATGGGCAGTTTCTTGTCATCCAGACCAAAGCAGAGGAAAACCTGAGTCATCTGCCCTGAAGCTTGCTATTTGACAAGATGATTTCCATCAGGTTTGTTACAGCAAAGTATTTTGGCTACCAAGCTTTCACAGACAAAAGTTCTTGCACCTGTCTCAGGTAAAACAAAACTTACTGTATGATTATCATTCTTTCCTAACCAGGACAGGAGATGTGAAGGGAAGCAGTAAGGGAATAAATCGCTACCCTCAAAAAAGACATTATGCAGAATCTCCTAAAAGTATCACTGATATACACCTATAGGCAGTCATCAGCTCCCAGTAACTTAACAGCTCCTGCTACTGCTCATGGAATGGCTGCAGAATTACAGTATGAAGATAGCTTCAACATGGTACTTGGGTCTGTGGAACAGCAAGTGCAGCGCCCACAGTGATGCAAGTACAGGTTTGTTAGTTGAACCATGACTCTATGCAAGGCTTTTGAACATGCTTCTAAAGAAACACTTTAAAAAAGAAAAGAATGAAGGATGGCAGAGCATGCCAGACTCAGTAAGTTAACTGATTTTCTGACAAAGGGAAACTTGACAAATCTTTGGTTCAGCAAAGTGGCACCCTTAGGAGACTGGCAATTAAGCTTATAAAGAAGAGTATTAATGAAAGAATAGTCCAGCAAAAACCTGTCTAACAGGTAAATAAATGATAACATGGGAGGAAGAACTAGCAGCCTTGAAGGATCTCACCATCAAAGTGGACAATGGATCAGTCTTACTGAAATAAAAAAGCATGAACTTGCTAGTTAAATTTGCTTCTGCCCATAATACAACATTGTGAGGTACTGTCAACACAGTGAGGGATTGAACAGTGTCCTGGAAGACACAGATAACTTCAAGGACTGGAAAAACAGAAACAGGATGAAATAATAATTATATGCTGACAGACTAATGACAGCTACTACACTGGCCTTGGAGCTCATCAGCTAGCAATAACAAAAGAAAATAAAGCCCAAACACAGCTAACTAAGCACTAAATACTTCTAAGACACTGGTAATACATGGCCACGAAAAGACCAAATGTGTTTGTAGTCTCTGTTATGAGCAATGCATGTCCAATAGAGGGAACACCATTTTGTATGGTACTTGTGCGATCTCTGGATCACTGACAGAGAAGGCTGTGTGTCTTCTGGTGAAAGATAACACTTTACATTTCCCTTGTTTCCAGGGTTGCTGCACTATTTCTCTAAGGGTCAAGTGAAACTGCATTGCCAGAACAAGCGGGTTTTATCACAACAGCACTGAAACTGCTTTTCAGCCTGCACAGGGTAGAGCACTGCAGTTGTTAAGAGCCCTAGACAGTTAAATTGAAATAGCTCTGCATCTTATATGAACTATATGGTTCTCTTCCTTCCTCCCTCCCCCACAAGGTTCTTGTCCATGTTTCAAGTCATAGTCCCCTGCCTCTGAGCTGGAAGCAGCCCTGCATTAGCTCTCCCATTAAGCTGGGAAATATATCTGGGAGGAAAGAGCACAGATACTTGGTTAGTGGTCTCAAAAAACTCCCAGGTACACACTGATCAACCCAAAGCTGCTTCTGCTGCTTACTAGGCCTGGGAAAAGAGGAATGTGGGCTTTGGAAAAAGCTTTTCTTAAGAAGCCACTGGGCACTGCAACTGTTGTTTGACCATTTTCTTCAGTGGGAGTTGCAGGAGTATTCCGTGTTCACAGGTCTGTGCAGAGCTATTTAGGGAGCCTGGCGACCCTAGAGAAGTGGTGTAAAGAAACAATTCCTGCTCTTCCAAGCATGATTTTCCTATTTCTGTATCAGTCCTCTGAATCCTCACCTTCTGCAGATTTTCATGTAGGAGGAGACTGTCCGTAAAGCATGATCAGAACCAGGAGGAGCAAATGGAAACTGTTAATGTCAGTACAGTGAGCTGGTCTCATGAGTTGACTTGTCACCTCTGTCACCCTTCCAGAAGCCTTCATCCAACTTGGCAAGAGGGCATGACCCTTGTGTGAGAAAAGCAGGCAGCTGAAAAGGCAGGTAAACAGCTGACTAAAGATCTTGATGCTCCAATTATCATGTGGGCTGCTGGTTAGAGCTTCCACATAATGGAGAAGGGAAGGAAAAACTTTATCTGAAACCCTAAAATTAACAATTAAATTGATAGGAGCAAGTTGGACTGGACCCTTGGTACTAAGTATCACACCTGAGATGATCACTGTGTCAGTGACTAGTCTCATCTAATGGAAGGTTGCTTCAGAATTACTGAAAGATCAAATGACACATTTGAGAATCTGCTATTCCAGTTAAATTTCCATATCCATCTAGTGAAAACTTTTGGGGTGTTTATCAGAAGGGGAATGGTAGAAGGGGGTGAAAGGGAGGTGAACTCTTTAAAATATAATCTATTTTCTGGCTACCATCCTTTCATGAGAGGAGGAAAAAAACCACCAAACCAACTTCAGCTTAAATTACAGGCTTTCTCAGCCCTAGAAATTCATCCTACATGTTGATTAATAGTCAAACTATTAGAGCTTTAGCATGAAAAATAGATTAGGCTTCAACTGAAGATTGCCTGTAGCTAATGATGCAGTGGAATGAACATTTTCATTCCAGCTAAACCATTCCTTTTCTTGTAAAAATAAAGAAATCCAATCTTGGGTTATGAAAAAGACCTGAAGAACTCTGCATAATTCTTGGCTTAAAAAAATACCGGGCATTTTAACAAATCTGTATATACAGGATATGTTACCTGTGAAGTCAAACATACATATAATTGCATACATGTACATGCAGAGTATAAATATCTGAAGTGAGGTCAGGGAGTGGAAGAGAAGTTGGTGACTCTATCTTAGAATTTCACAGGTATAAGTGCATTACAGAGTTACTAGATTTTAACATAGCTCCTGTCTCAGGCTACAGAAAATTAAAATGTAATAAAGAAAAACACCAGAAGGAAGTGCAGTAGGCTGTATAGCATCTGCCTGGCAAGGCTGCCTGACATAAGCAGGACTTGCCTGGAGATCTCCCTGTGGTTCAGCCCCTGGCGCCGTCAGTTGGGCTTGAAAGCAAAAGCAGTGGAAGGAGGTAATTAAAAGTGACTCCGCACCACTCCGCTGGCAAAAGAGTCCACTGCAGCCACTGAAAGAGGGCAAGAAAGGATTCAGGGGTATGTAAGACATGGATTGTGTCTCTCCAGCTTTAGTGATTTCCATTATGGAAGCACAGCACTTTACAGCTTTTAACCTTTATGCCTCTGAAGTCAAATATCAACTTTTTGTTTTGATTTCAGCACATAAAATGCAAATTCCAGTTCAGCCAGTGTCAACAGCACATTCTCCCTAAGCCACAAGTAAGGTGCAGGGTATAAAAAGCACCACAAGGTAGAAAGCTGAAAAGTGGAATTACACACAAATAGTGATCGCCACCAGAGATTCTGCTGGCTAGACCAGTGATTTTCAAGACTATGAAACTCAGAGAGGGTGTGGGGGAAGGCCACGAGTTTCAAACCATCCTGTTGGCTGCAGGAACAACTATTAAAAGAAATTAAGAAAAAAGTCAGACCCCAGAAGAAGCAGAAGACAGCATGTTCCAACTCTAACCAGCTGAAGGAAAGTTTATATAAAAACAATCACTTGGTTAGTGACTCATAAGGAAAGAATCCCTAAGCTTTCTTCAGGGAAACCCCAGTAAATAACATGTCTAAAAACACATGAAGATGGTGTTGTCTGCTCCGTTACGATACTCAGTCCACATGATAAAACCTTTGGCAGCAGAACAACCTATTGAGCACAGTTCTCTTTGGGAAACCCAAAAAACAGTAAGCACTGCACGGCTGCTTGCAAAGTCTGCCTCATATTCCAGTTCTTGTATGACATGTCTAATGCAAACTGGGAAGAAACGTGAAAAGAACTCTTTTTGTTACATCATTGGAGAGTGCTTCTCTGTTGACTACATGCAGTCATACCCTCAGGATATATAAAGCCTGGATTTCAATACATTTTGCATCTTTTATAACTACATGTTATGGATTTAAATATCCTGCTGTACTACGCCCAAAGAAACTGAATGAAAAGCTTGCTGCATGCACAGCCTCTCTGGAATATGTTATCAGACACAGCAGGCTGTGCAAGAAATAGTATTCTATCCAGAGAAGGGATGGATATAACTTGCAATATACTTTGGCTATAAGTGTTATTTTTCTTTAATTCCTTTTTTTTTTTTTTTTAAATCAGCACATAATTTGGAAGCATGTTGTGTATTTTTAAGCGTATCTTCCAGCAAAGAGGCTTTAAACTCAGTAAAGTAAGATCATAAAAACAAGAGAAATGACAGTGGTTTCCAAACAAATGACCTGATCTGAACACCGTGACGCCTGAACTTGGACTGACTAAAAAACTCTACTGTTGGGGATTCCAGGTAGGAATATTAACAAAAGCATTCTGTGTCAAGCACAGCTTACATTCTGCAGCAAAGCTGCTTAGTTTTTGCAGATGTCCAGGAGGACAGAGGGGAGACTTGGTAGCAACTTACTAGTAATTTTACCTTGCTCTCTGATGAGTTTTTAGCTTGTTAAGTGTGAATATGGACATTTTAATTTGCACTGGAAATCTCCCCTGCCCGAAGTTACTCCTTTTCATACTGAATGCAACGCGGTTTAGTTTATGCTGCTCCCTTCATTTTCAGCTGCTGTAGATCCATAGCAGACTCCAGAATTTTTCCAGGATGTAGCCAGAAACTTGTCACAAAAAAACCTGAAGGTTGGAAGCACTGAAGAGTCATTCCCAAGGGATTGTGGAGTTACCATAGTAAAGCAGTGTTTTTACCAAAATTCTCAGCAACAAAAGCAGTAAGCATTACTGATACTTGACCTCTAATTTTCCATTGTCAGTGGGGGTTGAATTTGGAAGGAACAGAGTAATTGTGACAAACTTTCAGGTATTTGCCTATCCGTAAACTCTGATATATTTTATAGAAAGCTATGAAAGAGCAGCCTATAGGCCACCAGTACTGAAGAAGCAAGAGCTTCTCCCAGAAAAAAAGCAGCTGCAAGTAAGATACAAGCAACTGTTTTAAAACAGGAGCATCATTTAGGTCAAGTAAACTATTCCCACACCTGAAATGGAAGACTTAACTAGAAAAAATGTAGGCAGGAATAACTTGGCCTGAAAACCCAGCAACGAACAAAAGAGGAACAGATAACACTGGGAAGTGCTGCATCCTTTTATCTTTCATGGAATGGCAATGTTCCTGGGCCTTACCAGGGAAAAGATGTGTCTGTGTTGCCCATGGACAATTACCTAAGAACCTGGCCCTCAGAACAGCTGAGCTTCTGCTTCCAAGGACCCACTGTCTATGAAAGTGACAGTGAAGTAGTCTACAGTTGGGAGATCCAGACTTGGAGGTAATAATCACAGATTATTCTAGACACAGACCCCTAGAAATACATGCAATTCCCCAGTGGAATCCTGTCAGAAAAGATCTGAATTTTGATGGCAAAATGTTGATACTTGTGTACACTAAAGAAAGCCCATTAAGCATACCTGAGAAACAGCCGTACACACTCTGTCAAAGGCAAAATCCTCTGAAACGAAAAGATGGAGAACTTCATAAACATGCTTACATCTTACACAGGTTACAAAGATTCCTGATTTTAAATCACTTGAACAACTGACCCAACAAAACCACTTGAGCAGATTTCCAATCATACTCTAACCTGAGATGCTTCCACCACGTAAGGACAGACATTCAAATAACTACTATTAAATTTTAAAGATTAACTGAAGAGAATCTGGTAAATAAGCAGGAGAATTAATCAGCACTTGTTCTTAAAAGACAGGCAGAAAGAAATCACTGCATACTCAAAAGATGTTGGAATGAGGTAATTTTAAAGACAAAGGATTAAGATATCTTGCCAGTCCTGCTCCAGGACTGCCTTCTCAGGCTTGAAAAGAGAACTCCCGTGAAACAAATCATGCTCCTTATTTACAGAATTCATTAGTATCAAAATAATCCTAATCCCATGTCCTCTGCTAGTCAGAGCAGTGACAAAAAGGTAATTTGCCTCAAGATCCTCTGTTTCCAGAGGCACTCAAGGCTAGTGACAAACCTTTAACAAAAAACACAGACAGGACACTGTTTCATAATTATCCATCAATTCTCTCATGTCTTCTTTAACTGCAAGGAGAACCATGTTTTCTCTTAAGTTTGTAAAATGGGATCCTGGTCCATGACTGCAGCTTCTAGACAAATAGTATCTATTCACAGTATTAAAAACAGCTGCTGGAAAGGCATCATGCTGTGGCTTACAAAAGAAACTGTACAAATAAGATGGAACTAAATAAAAGAAATATGACATGGGGCAGAAATCACAGCCTCAATCAGACAATGCCAGGACTAGCTCTAGGAAAGGACTTTATTTTAGCAGAACACTAATCAGACTACAGAAAGCATAGAAAAAACCAACAGTCCCCTGAATACAACACTAAGGACAGCATACCCACCCACAACAGGTGAAATTCTAAATCTGTGTAAGTTGATGCCATCGATTTTACCGTGCCCATCTTCCACTCTTTCCATGACCTAGACTGGTTGCAATTAAACCATTTCTGAGCATACGCATTTACTCATCAGGTTAAGAGGCATGTCCTGCAGAGTAGTATAAACAAAGAGCACAAGTTCAATTTAAAAGAGAAAGAATGTAAAGGAAACAGGGTAAGGCCACTTGTTTCTCAACTGCAGGAACAGGGATTTTAGGAACAAGGGTATAAAAGCTACTCTTTTCATGTACCAGTGCAAAGAATTGCACTGATCAAAACATCCATAGCAAGCTCTTCCTAGTGGGAAATACCAATTCTCCAAAACTGGCACACTCAATATATTGTGTCATATAATACAACAAACAGGGAACAACAAGGACAAGGATGGTATCAGTCAATCAAAGGCCACAATGGAGCTGGGAAACAGCTGGGACAGGAGCTGAGGAGTGACGACAGAATAGGAACACATGACATCATGGAAGGAGTTACATGAGTCAAGAATGCAGCTCCAGAATGGAGGATTTTACCCGCAGAACATGGGGCTTGGGTCTGACTTGGCTTATGGAAAGTAATCATAAAACCACTTCCACAAACAGCAATAGGTAGGAAAGGTTAAAGAAGTCCAGGATGAACTATGTATCAGACTAGACATTGCCTATATTGGGTTTTGCCCAAAATGGAGTCAGGGAAAACAGCATTCAGTTTCTCCTGATCATCTTGTTTTCCCTTGTAAATGAGAAAAAAGAAGTATCTGGCTATTCGCCAACTGCCCTCCACCCTCATGTCCAGTGACTACATTTCCTGTTATACTGTAAATGCTATGGAAGGGTGAGTCTGGTGACACTTTTTGGCAGAAAAAAAATCTTTCAAATTTTTATTTACTCCCAATTACTTCTCAGGAGTAGATTTTTGTGCAATTACCGATTTGGAAGACAAGGAAGGTATTTTAGGATTGTCCTAAAGCCTTGTGACACTTGTGAGTTTCCCCTTCTGTTCAATGCCCCTCATGGGTGACCACACACTGTTGCACTAAAGGGGCAATCAGATCTTTCTGGCTGCAGCTATTCTGAGACCTGGAGACACAAGGACTCCAGCCTGGAGTCCAAAAGACCTTTGTGACAGAGGTTGGTGCAGCACAGTTCAGAAGCACCTTCCTCTCCACCAGCCAACTCAATGCTCATTGACCAGGGCTGGCAAAGCGTCCTTCAAGGTTTGACACCTTTATTGCCTTCCCCAAGTCAAATCTCATTATATGCCCAGAATAGGGCTGACACTTATATTCCATAATCTGAAATTTCACCACCAGAGTTTTCACGTTTCTCTAGAGCTTCAATGAAATCCTTCATGAGAGTGGAAGTGGGGCAAAAATTAGCTGTGCCATAAAGAATGAAGAATTTAAAAATATTTTCAATATGCAGATGCCTGCCAAAAGCTCAGGAAAGAGCCCCCCTGGATACATTACAGGAATAAAAAAAAAAAAAAAAAGAGTTTGCTGGCTTCTAAATTTCCTGGAGTTTGCTTAATGTCAGCAGTCCCATTTAACAGCAGAAATGTAAAACCCTGTGACAGCTATTGAACCCCCCGACCTCTGATAGGCAGTTACCAGCTTCGTGGGGACTGGTTTTGAAATCATTCAGTCCGTTAGCCTGCATCTTGTTACAGTCAGTGTAACTGATGCAATACTATGAATCTGGTTTTCCCCTGTACATTTTTAACTCTCTCCTGCCAGCAATTATTTTACTCATACAAGAATATAAACCAGGGCTGCCCTGTTTCTTGGGGAACATTCAGGGAAAAAGGTTGCATCTAGTTTAGTTTGAACTAGTAAATATTTAGGCGAACAAGAAGATACTTTTTATCTGAAACATGTTTTCATATCCTTGAAACAGTGAAGCAGCAAGAAAGGACTGAAAAACAGCCTGACATTTCCTTTGCTACCTGCATTTTGGACTGCTTTTGACCCAGCATGTGTGAGCGTGCACACTCACTTGCTTGGTCTGCTCTTTTGCACCGTGACTTCATTGTAAAATTCAATTCATCTGTTCAAAGCAACGACTGAAACACGGTCTATAAAATCATGGCATTTTTCCACTAAAAAAAAAAAAAAAAAATTAACACTTCATTAAAAGTTATTTTTAAACCTAGTTGGCCTGAAGCCAATTTTAGACAAAACTGAAATGGATTCTTCTTTTCCTAGAATTCAATGCCTTCCTTTTCTAAAATACATTAGTAAAAAAAAAAAAAAAAAGTAAACCCAGTGAATGCACTGTTTACTCTTCTTTCTACACCATTTTACACTCTGACATATTAGCAGAGTTTGATTTTCAACATACGACTATGCAACAAACCCAGTTTTTGTTCTCAGTCTTTACTTTTTCTAGTTTAGGAACTTAACTTGAAACACAGACTTCAGCAATCCCAGAGCTGAACCACTTTCAGTTTGAATTTGCCCGGGCACTTGCAGGGCTTCATCACAGCTGGTAACTGGCTGAGTCAGAGTTTATGTCTGGGGGCTGATTGAAGACCCTTCAGAAACATGGCCAAATTTGAAAAAGAATGCATCAGAGCCTTATTACAATGCAAAGAAAGATACATATGGCTTCTGGCACTATATCTGCATTTACATGTCAATAGCCAAGCATGAAATAGATGAACTGTGAGCACTGTTGTTATATATGTAGGTAGAACGAGTATCACTAAGTTCCCATTTTCTAGGACCATCTCAAGAGCCAGGAGGACATCTGGTCTTCTTAATGAAGTAGCTGATCTGGAATTTGGGCTTAGTAAAACTATTCCCCTCAAAGAAAAAATGAAGGAAAAAAAAAAAAAAAGAAAAAGAAAAAAAGACAGACTTGAATCTAAGCAATTAATATGTCACCAAGAAGTATTTTAAGGAATAACAGGCAAACTGACCTGGCAGGGAGAATATTTTCCTCCTCCTTTCAAAGGGAATCCTATTTTCCCAAGAGAAAATTTAAACTAAATTACACTAACTGAACTTATATTCAGTGAATGTTCACACGCACAGTATTATCTGCGACAAATTCATTGAGATGTGAATACAGGATGACATGATCCACAGTATGAATGTCACACTGGGCATTACTAGCAGAATGGCTACAGCTCAATCAAGTAAATCTGGACCAGGACAGTAAGGAAGAGTTACGCAGCTTTGCAGCATAAAGCTGCATAAGAAGATTTGAGAAACCATCATCACCCCCAGTCTGCCATTCCTGTCTTCCCCCAACCCCTTCTCAAAACCTCTCTTGTACCCCGTCAGGTTTACCCATTTAATTTTTCATGCCACTAGGTGCAGAAATCTCAAGATGCTTGTGGGGTTTGAGCCCCTGCAGGCAGCTGCAGGTTAATTCTACCTGTCTAACTAGGGTAATGTAGCCTCCAGAATGAATAACCTGTGTGAAAGAGAATGAGGAGACACAGAAGAGGATACAAGAATCCTTACAAGGAACTGTGTCCAAGAGAAAGACCAGGATGTTTTTCTGGAAATTTCTTTTTGAGTTACCTTCTGGATGATAGCCCAGGCCAGAGGGAGAACACTTCTGAACCTACAGCAAGAATTGCCCTTTGCTCAGAGTGAAAGGAGAGCTAACAGCTCCACAAGTCCTCATATCTCACAGGTTTCTCCTGTATTTGCTTATGGGTGTCCTCCCTTATGCTAGCAACTAATTCTATGTCAGATGCAACTGGTCCTTACCTCTGTAGGGTACTGCATAGGTCAGGACTCTGGAGAACAGAGCTGGTCCATGCAGCTCCTGAACTCCAGACTCTGTTTCTGCCAGCCCCAAGAGCTCTTTGATGCCTCATCTATTCCCCACTTCCCTTGACAGAGAGTCCACAGTCTAATCTTTCTCCTATGGAGACCAGACCATCATCCACTGCAGCAGCAAAGTCTTAAGTCATTATATTGTAAATAAACATTATAAACATTACCCTGATGTAAAGTTCCTCTCCCCTTGCCATCAATACACCAATTCTCTGAACCTGCGCTGGGCTACTCAGTCTCAGCTACTATGGAGACAATAGAACCCAAAACCTGGTTAAAAACGCAAGAACTAAAAGCAGACAAAATTCCTCAACCTTCATAACACTTAAAACCCGCCTGGGCCTTTCCCAAATGCTTCAGACTCACAGTGCGATGGTACAGGTAATATTTCAGGGGCTATTTTCAACATTTGCTGTTAAACATCTTTTGATGCTCCAGATACATAAATACATCTTCTTAAGGGTTAATATAACAAAACAGGAAGGGGGAGGGGGGGAGAGGGGAAGCACAAAAGCTGTATAGCTTCTTTCCGTGTTATGACAAATTCTCTCTACATCATATTCCAAAGTGTGAAATGTGCAATTTCCATTCTTAAGCTCAGTAAAAATGGCATAAAAAAAGTACTAACCCTGGGAACTGGTTGATTATTAGTTTATCAGATCAACATCAGCAAAACTGTCTTTTAATGTGCTGCTTACTTTCAAAAAAAACTCTACCATGCATATTTCAGTTCTCCCTCTCCACACCCCACACCCTTCTGTTGCTGTCCAGCTGGAACACATCAAGGGTCTAGAAGCCAAGTCAAATGTTGACCCCACCCTCCTCCATCCATTTTAAGGCACCTTCAAAGCCAGTACACTGATCTAGTTCAGTTTAGCCAACAACGCCAGCAAATCTGTTATTTAAGACTTTAGTGCTGGCTTTTTATAACTGCCCATTAATACAAGCTTTGATGTATGGTCAAAAAATCCAGCTGTAATGAGTTTCATCAGACTGTAGTAACCTTTCCTCAGAAGGTCTTTATTACTATACCTTCATAATATTTGGTCCTAATACTGTTTTATAGTATCATTCTTACTGAACTGCCTTAAAAAACAACACTCAGTGACACTTAACACATCTTGTTCCCCAAAATTAAAACAAAGAGCCATTAATAGTTTTCTAGAAGATACTTTTGCACCCACATTTTTAATAGGAGTTTGCTGTTACCAGCATCAGGCAATAGTTGTGTGAACCAGAAGATAAACCAATTTTCCTGACAAAAACCTTGAGAGAAGATACAAAAGGATTTTGTAAAAGGACAAACAACTTACTTTGTTGTTCCCCTTTGCAGGATGCAGCAAGGAGGAAAGAGGGGGGAAAAGAAATGTTAGATACATTAATTTTACATGCATTCAGTCTAACTTGTGCAATTCTGGAAATAGCTCAAACCAAATGAGGAACTGACTCCATGAACATTCCCTGAAACCTTTAGTTAGACAGCTTCCAGGGGAGCACGGGACATTTGCAAATGATTGAAAACATTTGGCGAAGTTGTAAATTCACGCTTTTTTTCAAAATTTCCTCTCTATACAAACACTCTGATTCCACTTTTGCTTCCATTAGTGTAAAACAGGAGGAGATCCTGGGAAGTTGGTGGACACTAACACAAGGGAGAAGAAAACGAGGCCTGAAATGATCTAGGGGTGGGATGAAAGCCAGAGGGATTTTCGTGCAGTGGCAATACTGAACTTCTAGTATGCAAAGCAAGCCACCAAACACGTCTGCTTAGCCTTGCACGACAGCCACTCCCTACACATGCCAATGAATGGAAAGTTTATGATCCAATGCCTTTTAAAAACTAAATATTGAACTTCTAGATTAGTAATAAAAATAAGGAGGAGATGGCATTAGGGGACAGAGGAAAGGAATGGATGGTGCTAGCAAGGTAAAGTGTGCAGATCAAGTTATGACAAACATCTGCAATTTTTTTCTGAATTGTGAGTTTTGCCACGAGCTGGCATGAACAGTGTATATTATAAAGTGGGAAGTCAGCCAAAATAAACACCAGCCTACAGCTGAAAAATATGGTCCGGAAAGGTTAGTCACAAAGTTGTAGTCATTTTTTTAAAAAGGAGGTTTTTTGGATGCATCAGCCCAGAAACCCAGCAGTAAAGTCAGCTGGTAAATGGATATTCCATTTCAAAGTGAATTGGCCACAGTGTGATTTATATCAAGCAAGCTGACTTGCATATGGGTTGAAAAAATAAAAACACTGATTCACCTCTATCCCGGTGGCTGTCAAAGCCCACATCCTGAGAAAAGCAAATCTCCTGGGGGAAAGAGATGACTTGGCAAGCTGCAGAAGAATTCAGGGCTCATGGAGCAACACTGAGGAGTGATTAAAGATAATTAACAAGAGAGTGAATACATAAATGTGAGTGTGCATCCCCATGTGCTCAAGGCAGGCAAAATGAAGTGAGGAAATGGAGAAATGGTGATTTGTTTAGGGAAAAATAAAAATTAAAATGCAACAGCATTGGACTTAGCTTACAGGATTAAATCAGTAATAGAAACTTCACATTAGTGTCAGTAAGTACTGAGCCCCATTTCCACTGTAATCACACTTTTAAGTAGCATTACTAAAAAAAAAAAGAACAGAAAAATTAATATTTTTAATTGAGAGATTTGCCCCTGGTGAGAATTCAGAACAAATCTCTAATTCAGTGACAAAGTTCTACTCTTCCTGTCACTGCAGAAGGAACCCAGCTAGGGAAAACTGAGTTGGGTTTTATATCAGTGTCCTTGTATGCAAGCAGCAGAACTGTTAATGAAAGCACACAGCTTAGCTTTCAAATTCCAGGCTCTGCACACTGCTCTGGCAGTTACAGAAAGCAGGCCAGCTTCACCATTGCAGTACTCCAGGTTTACAGCACTATTAATCTATTTTTCATTTCTAAGCAGCAATTTTTCTACTTCTGGTGCCAAAGCCTTGGATACTCAAAGTTCCCAGCTGTGACATGCACATGAAAAAGAGTGAGAAGGTCAGTCTGGGAAGGGGCTAGGGTACCTCTTTGCCTTTTTAACTCTGGGATCGCAAAGCTGTGGGGAAGCACTGAAGAAAATGCGAGTTGCTGCCATTTCCTGGCGGTCTCTCTGACAAAAACACATGGTTTCTCAGTCTTTGAAGCAGAATGAAAGACTGAGTGTGTGTTTCTAAAACTATTTTATACTGTCAGAGGAAGGTGT
Organism: Coracopsis vasa; assembly: GCA_026283785.1. NCBI lineage: Eukaryota > Metazoa > Chordata > Aves > Psittaciformes > Psittacidae > Coracopsis > Coracopsis vasa. The sequence goes on from JANHGB010046648.1 coordinate 59,303, forward strand.
GACACTGTGGAGTATGCACAGGATTTTAATGAAATGGTGATGATTTTTATTTAGGTTTCACTGGAACTTCTAAGGTATCCTGGGCCTTGGAGCTTTCACTTTGTAAATTCAAAACCTTAACAGTAGACTTGCAGTGCACATTTGGACCTCTAGTCCTGCAGGAACAAAGTGCTTTGCAAGACTAGAGTAGGATCAGGCATCTTTCCTGAGCAGCTTGATAGACTACTGGATGAATTTCAAACTACAGGGGGTTGGAAAAATAATATTCACTCTTTTTGAAATATAAAGATAATTCCAGCTCAAAGAAGAACTGAATTTTGACTCCCCTCTACTTCTGTCTTTCAAGGAAGTCTCTCATCTTCTATCTAAGACTCCCTTGACAGACCATCTTTAAACAAAAACAAGAATTCTTTATAAACATATTTTGAATTCAAAATATTTTTAGGGGTAAGGGAGAGACAGGAAGACTGAAGAGGAGTTTAGAATCCAACTAATCCATCTTGTTTAAAAATAAAATAAAAGATATATGAATATGATAAACATGTCACAGAATGCAAGATTAAACCAGAGGCAGCAACAGGCTTTTTTGACATCATTATTAAAGCCTGAGCAAGGAAACTAAAACACAAAACAATACAGTACTTTGTCCCTAGTAATTAACTAGGTAACCTCTTGTAACTAATCCTTGTAAAATTACTTTTGATGTCTTAGGTAGGAAGTAATCTACTGACACAGGCAACATACTGAAGAGTTACCAAATTTTATATATTTTTTTAAGGTAAAGTCTCAGATATCTGGTAGGTCTCTTGCTAAATTTGTATTTGAGCTATTCTTAAAAAAAATCAGCATTGTTATCATCATCAATGTTTATTCCTATAATAATTGGAGAATCCAGCAGTTCAAGAAGTCTCTGAATTATCTGTTAATGGTAGCTTTGAAACTTGGTATGAAGAGACAAAGCTGAGGGTTGTCTGCTAAATAGCAGCTGGAGAAGATACAGACAAAATTATACAGGAAGCCATGGAGGTATCACAAGAGAAATATGGGGAAGAGAAAGATGAAGACATACAAGACAGCACAAGACCCTGGACTCAAGGGACCTGGCCTTCCAATGGAAAACAAGCAGAGAGAAGAACAAATTCCATCAAAATCAAAGCGCCATTTCTAAAATCAGATTTTCCCCTGAAGGAATCTAGTGGACCAGCAGACTTACTGAAGAAAGGTGCACCATGCATTACAGAAACTTTCAAAAGCTCAAATGCCAGGTATTTTTGCTAGTCAGCCTCGTTTCTGGATACATCTCCTCAATCACTCAGTTGATATTAAATATTAAAATAACTAAGTCCAAAAAATATGAAATGGTAGTTGGACATATTCCATTTCCTGACTTTCTGTCTTTTATGTTAAATTAGTAAAGGCTTTTATCCTGTTCAATTTGCTCCACATGACAATTAGCTGAGTAAAACTGCCTTTGGAAAGGTTTAGCATGCATTTCATACACAAAAAACATGCAGTAAATCAGTAAAATAAATATACATGATTGCCTGGAATGCTTCTGTCAGTTCTGTAATACAGAGCTTGAGGGAATAAACTCTTCAAAGCACATCTTTACCTTAGAAGACATTAACAGAAAGAATGAAGCTCCGGAAACCCCAAATTACTCAACTTTCACTAGACAGATCCAACAAGAAACATTTATGATTTTGGAAGGTTTGGTTTGTTTGGGTTTTTTTTTTAATATTGAGGTTTGACTCACAAATTTATCTTAAAATATTTCAAAATTACCCCAGAAGAGTACAACGAAAAGGCTAGCATTTCTTGAGACACTTGCAGACACTGTGTTTTCCCAGATGATATGATTGTTCTTTTTGACTCAAACAGAGCAGCTACTGGAAAGCTAGTGAGCTATTGAACTTACTGAAGATTTATCAGGATAGACACCGGCTCGTAGCAGAGATGCCTTCCAGCTATCCACCTCCTCTTGGGAGTCACAGGCCAGCTCAAGGAAACGGTAATCCTTGTAAACATTCCTAGAACAAAGAGCACCACATTGTAAAACTAGCATTTTACTACTCTGTATCATGCACACAGCATTTTAAATTAAAAATCCTTTGGGGTCAGAAATTACTTGGTAATCATTTTAGACAACAGAGTTTATGGGATAGGTACTTGTTTAATAATTACACGGAGCACTTGAAAGTATCTTAGAATGCTGCAGCACAGCTCTGGAAATAATAATCATCTGAAAGCACCACGAAACTACTTCAAATCAATTTTCCAGCTTTTGCCAAAATGGAGCACTTTTAGGAAAACAACACTGTGGTGATGCAGAGGGCAAACACATAAGACACGCCATCAAAACTGCATGTCTCACGACTGCTGCTGTAAGTAATAAATATCAATTAATGATGCAACTTTTCCCATGTTAAATCCTTTCAGTGCTTTATATACTTTTTTTTGGTTGTTTTTTTTTTTAAGACATCAGTAAAAGGGGAAAGAAAACAATGATAATCAGGTATTTTAAACAAACTACACAACCTCTGATGTCTGCCTTCACAGTAAAAAAAATAGGGACACATTTGAATAACACCTCTTGCAGGTAATTCACATAATTAGATAAATATAGGAAATCACTTCATGGAAGAAAAGAGAAAGAAGGAAAAATACGTATGGGAAGGTGGTACTTGTAAACTCTCCAATAAACAGAACAGATTTTCTCCTTACGGTTTAGCCATTAGTTTTTGAATTCAAATTCTATATACAGACCAGATTGCCGTAAATTTGTCAGCCAACAGTCTTTTTAGGAAAGGCCACAAGCTTAGCTGACAAAAGTTAGGAAACCACATTTTGCTAGATCTTAACATTTACACAAGAATCAATCTTCCATCACAACCAGACTGTTTCCATTCCTTAGCAAACCATGTAGAAGGAGGAGTGGGAGTAGGGAGGGGAGGTTGATGGAGATTACTTCACTTTCAAAGACAACAATGACAAGGGGTCCTTTGGTTTTATTATGCAACCCCAGTGGTAACTTCTGCCACATATTTTGAGGGGGAAAAATATGAATACACTATAGAACCAGGAAGTAAAGCTATTATTATCATTGCCTAGACAAATTTCTTTAGCATTCAGGGACTGGTGGGATTTCACTGTCACACTGCCAGAATACAACCGACTTGATGTAATTCCCACTCACAGAAGTGCATCTCCCTTACCAACGATGTCACCAGACATCTCCTAGCCTTGCTTTTTAGGGGTAGTCTCAGGAAGCAGATAGAAAACAGGCAGAAAAATTGTAATTGAACAGTAAGCATTCATGCCGAGCATGAAGCAGCCATGACACCTAATCATTAAATTATCAGCCATGAAACCACAGTATTGCAACAAGAGTATACCCACCTCTGAATAGAGGGAAATCAGGTATTTTTAGCAGGCTTATAGATCACATTCAAAACTGAAAAGGATAAAAGAACATACTCAGATTTCCTTAAGTCAGTGACATAATTCTCACCCATTTCAATGCCTACATCTGAGCAGCCAGGCACGCATGTTCAGCACCAGGCCTGCACTACTCCTTGCAAGCATCTGGATCAGAGATGCTGCCATAGTGTGCATCAGTGCTGCTCAGGGCAGCACACTTATGCTTCCTTCCCAGAGAAACCAGCCTCCAAAGTGACAAAGAGGCACTAAAGGGCTGGGTCCCATAGTTCAGGCAAAGGCACTGATCGTATGAATGACTGAAAGCTCTATGGGTTTTTTTACTTGATTAGAAATTTAAAATTAAGACCTTTTCTTCCCTGAATCCAAATGTACTAATCCTGCCTTAAAGCAAATAATAGCCTAGATGACCTCCTCAGATGCTGTTATCTTAAACTGACAAAAACACACTTGAATTTTATTAAATTTGCAATATTGTAGAACTCTAAGTCATCATTTACTAAAAATATTTACAAAAATAACTCAATGAAAATAAAAAGGGAAGCAAAAATTAAAGTGCCAGAGAAAAAAAAGCTTTAATTGATTCTTAGGAGAAACTTCTAATGAGATAAGTTTTTTAGCTATTTCAACTAAGCAGCTATAACTCTGAAGAAAGAGGAATCTGAAATGATAAAAGGGTAGTCTCAGAAAAGATGACTAACCATAGAGCAAATAAAGGCTGTAAAACATAGCAATAGGGAAGTACCAAAAATACGTACCTACAAGAGCAAAACAACATGACACCATCTTGTGAAAACACTTTTTCAGGACTGTCATATTATATATTAAACTTTTTGGCATTTTGTGCCTTGCCTTTCTTCCAGAAAGACTGACAGGCATAGGAACTTTACAAAGGAAAAAGCCAAAGTAACTTCTGAAAAGAGTGTGTCCTTTTTCTGTTACTAGCGGAATCTTACAAAAACACATTAACATGTTTTACTCATTAGGAATCCACTGGCGTCTCATGGAAAGCTGTAAAAATGTTCTTGAAAACAATTCAGATTTTCTGGTTTGTTCTCTCTTCCACTTTTTAAAAATTCTGAAGATATCAGCGCAAAACCAGCTACTACTCAATCCTCACCTACTTACTCCTTGTCATGGTTTAAGCTTAGCCCGTCACTCAGAAACCACGCAGCCCTCTCGCTCACTTCCTCCGTTCCTCCCCCAACCCCTCCTGGAGGGATGGGGAGGAGAATCGAAAGAATGTAACTCTCATGGGTTGAGATAAGGACAGTCCAGTAACTAAGGTATAACACAAACCACTACTGCTACCACCAATAATAATAATGATAAGGGAAATAACAAGG
>JANHGB010046649.1:0-21453 GCA_026283785.1 Coracopsis vasa
TCCCCTGAGCTGATTAAATGGGGCTGATGGATTAACACTGTGTGTGGGGCTGGGCTCTGCCTGGGCTGCTGCACGCTGGGGCCAATGCAGACCATGTGGCACCAACCCAGTGCCCAGCTTGAGATGGGACCCTTGGTCCTTGGTGCTGCTGTCACTGCCCTGACACACACCACACGTGCATGTGTCCGGGGATGCTCGGCCTGGCTCTGGATCCTGCCCCGCTGCTGCTCCTGCAGAGACAAGCAGGTAATGAATTAACTCATTCATGTGAACTGGGGTCAGTTCTGGGCTCCTCAGCATGAAGACGACAAGGAGCAATTGGAGAGGGTCCAGTGGAGGCCACAAGGGTGGTCAGGGGTCTGGAGCATCTCTGTTACAAGGAGAGACTGTAGCAGATGGGCTTTATTCTATAGAGGAGCAGATTGAGAGGGGATCTCATCAATGCAGATCAGTATCTCAAAGGCAGGTGGCAGCGGGATGGTGCCAGACTCTTCAGTGGTGCCCAGCAACCGGATGAGGTGCAATGGCCATAAACTAAAGCACATGCATGAGGATACAGGTATATATAGTATGTGCCTATAGATACTTATATTTGTAATGCTTTAGGGAGGGGATATATATGTAAAGAGGGAGCGTGTGTGTGTGTTTTCATTTCAATGCAACAGTCCTGGCCAAGGAGCAGTGATGATGAAGGTGGATGTGTAGAGCTAGCACCATCAGGGCATCCCAAGGGAAATAACAGTCTCCAAGGAGGGGATTGCCTTAAGCACTGATAAGCAGCCTGGCCTGAGTATTAACCTCTGCAAATATACATTCAATCAACCCAAAACTACAGTGGGGAAAGCAGACATTAAAGGAGGCAGCTGGAGCACCCGGCTCCCTCCCAGCACAGGGAGGTGTCTCTGCACCTTCACCTTGGGGAGCACAGGCACAGTGTCCAAGATGGCAAAAATCCATGTGGAGACTGCCCCGGCCCAACCACGGGCACCACATGGGGCATCTCCAATGCCCTTCTGCTGACGCTGCTGAGCAGTGCCCTGAGTGCTGTGAACTTAATGGGAACTTCAGAAAGACCTGGGAGGTTTTGGTGCTATTAATCCTTTCTTGACTGATCTCCCTCACCCTCCACTACCGGCCCTTATGGTCCCTGTGCAAGCTCACAGCACCAAAGCAGAGCAGGGTCCCTGTGAAAGTGGGGGACGCGGGACCCACACTGTTACAGTGTTTTCTGTGGCTTCTTTTTAGCAGCAAGAGGTTGCAAAGTGGAGAATAAAGCCCAGCAACACCCGATGCTCTGGTTTAAAACTATCTCCTGCTCCCCTTGAGTCCTTGCTGGGCCCCAGATCCTCTCCATCTCGTGTCTCTGGGGTCACTCAGTGCTCCATCTGTGATGCACCAAGCTCACACACCATGATACCAACGGGGGGGGGATTCAAAAGCGGCACCACCAGCACCGACCTTTTTTATTTTCCCTTTTTATTTTGGGTTCTCATTATAAATATTAACAAATCTGACAAAAAGTACACAGATAGATAATACTGAAATACAAAAGTCTGTCAGGATGCAGGTAAGGACAGTTTCTGCAGCCTTCACATGGTAGCAAAACATTGGTATCAAACATTTCACGAGGCCTGGCATGACAACCACCACTGCATGCAGCTGGGACGGACGGACGGACGTCCGCTTAGAAAAGACTGGGATACAAAGTGAAGGGACCCCCACACACATCATGTCCTACTCCACTTGTTTCATAGCAAGATGTGCTGAAACAAATGATGGATTGAAAGTAACTTTGCCAGAAAAGGGAGGCACAGCCGACGTGGTGCTCCTGTGGCTCTCCTGGAAGCTCAAACCCAAGGCAGGTTTTAAGGTGCTGGACCAGTGACAGACTGAGAGGATTATTGGGAACATCCTACTTGACACGCTGCCGGCATTCAAACAAAATCCATGCATATCTGGAGAGTGCATTACAAATATTAAGGTATTAAAAAAACCCCTATGAACGTTGGTTCCCCCCCATATCAAACAAGGTGTAACACGATCGTCACTTTGGAAAGTAGATGTAGATTTCCAGAGATCCAATTGCTCTCCAAGAAAAGAAGTTGGCAACACACACACACACACAGAGCCGCAGGGCTCAGGAGCTGTAGGTAATAGACACTGATGGGCAAACAGCAGCTCTTCCTAAGAAATCATGGTTTAAAGGCTTCATAACTTGCTGGCAACGTGCAGCATCTCACAGGCAGTTTTAGCTCATCCCACCATGTACCAGCTCTTGTGCAAACGTGACAAAGCGGTGTTTGCACAAGAGCCAGCGCTTGGTGGGATGAGGATGCAGGGACAGGCCAGTGGGGGTCATGGAGGATGAGAGCTGGGATATATTATCATAATATTATTATACCATTACTGTGCCGTACACAGGAATTTGGTCTGGAAGCTGTTTGAGGCAGAAAATAGACCAACAAACGGCCATGCTGGAGCTGAGCATCTCCACAAACACGAACAGTGCTGGGCCCCGTGGCTCAGCTCACACCAGCAGCTCACAGTGCAAAGTGCCTTGGTTGGGTTTTAGGTAATGGCATGAATTGGAAAAGGCTGAATAAGGGAAAAGTGATGATAGAAAAATATAGCCTGCAAGCCGGCTTTGCTGGAAGAACAGCCGTGCTGGAGCCTGGCTGCCTGGCTCCGGGCGGAAGGCATGGTTTCATAGGAGAGCGGCTGCTTCCCCTCTTCTGCCCGATCCTGGGACTGCGAGAGGGAAGCCATAGTCTGCACAGCACTGCCAGCTTGCTGGCTGCCTTCACATGGGTTACTGGAGAGGACGAGCACAACGTTCCTGGAAGGAAAGCAAACAGTCTTCTAGGTTACCAGAGGACACAATCATTCAAACGGAGGAGCTTTAAATGCATAAAAGACTGTTTAGGCCCAAATCACAGAGACTGACAAACCACCAGAAATATGGCACAATTGCCTTGAGAAAACAGTACCAGGTTTTAGTGACACCTTTTGCTCATATCAGATACATGAATGGAAATGATGCATTCATTCCTGCCACTGAATCGCAAGGCAGCGAGAAGGTAATTCCGTAGAGCAGAGAGTTAGGAGAGGAGTCACAACTGCAGTGCATGCAGGCGTGTGGTGTCCATGTGCACGTGTGTGTGTGTGTGCGTGCATGCGTGTGCATGCTCGTGAGTGTCTGTGTGTGTGTGTCAGGGTGCAAAGAGGCATTTTGGAAAAGCCTTAGGGGACGGGACCTGCTGAGCAGAGCAAACCGCTGCTGCCCTGTTCCTTGGGAAGGGATTCCCTGCAGCCAGGCCGTGGCGTGGGGTGTCCCGCTCTCCCGGCTGCCCCGGTACCACGATTCCCCGTATCCAAAGCCGTAAAGGAGTGAAGTCCAAAGGCTGTGGCCGGCAGGGCTGTGCTGGCCCTGGAAGCAGCCCCGTGGTGCTCAGTCGCTGAGGACGGCCCCCGGCAGCTCGTTCGTTAGCGTGTGCCAGCGCTCGATTTTCTTGTCCTTGTTTTTCAGGCAGTCGAACCAGTGCTTCAGGCGCTCCCCCTTGGCGTTAATGCCCAGCACAACTCCACCTTGAGAGACAGACACAGAGGGAGGGAGAGGTGGAGGTGAACGTCAGCCCTGTGAGGGATGCTGAGGGATGCAGGATGGAGCCAGGTCACGCAGCCGCTCTCACAGTACCCGATGCCACAACCTGATGTGACACACGGGCAATCACAGCCTGGCTTCCCCAGCCCCTCACGGCTGTGGTCTGGGACCTGCTTGTGCTTGTGCCAAGCATTCATTGCAATTGCAGCGGCTGTCAGAGACATCGGGCACTTGTTAGCAATAAATCACAGTGACCAGTAACAAATCACAAGAAGCCCAGACATCCAATAGAGATAAATGAAACCTCCCCTTAAACCTGTGCTTTACTCAGAAGAGCTGAAAACAGAAGGGAGAGGGAGATGCATCTTCTCCCTGCTTGTGCAGGGGGTGTCTGAAGCAATGAGCAGTGGGGCTGGCTGTGGGAGAGGAGGCTCAGGTGCAGGAGTGGGATAAAAGCAGAACAGAAACCCAGCAAGAATGAATGTGGGATGGAGAACAAGCCGGAAGGCTGGAGAAGTGCAGGAGAGCAGCAGATGAAACAGGAAGAGCCACAGAAGGTGAAGATAAAAAGAAGCTAAGGAGGCCTCTGGAGTGCCCCACTCACCTATGAAATCATTTGATTTCCCAATATCGTAGTCCCACACTGTGACTTCCAAGGTCTTTTTTGCCAGGTCCCCATGCTTTATCTCATAGCAGAACTCCTGTTGGGGAGCAGAGACAGAGTCAGAATGAACCAGGGGCTGGGTAGGGTTTTTTTTTCCTCCTTTTGAGTCTGAGGACTGAGAAAGCCCCTGGCTTTCACCAACCACCAAAACCCCACCTCATTGAACTCAGGGTTCAGCGTCTTCTTCTTCACCGCCGTCTTGTGCTTTGATTTCTTGTCCTCATCTGGTTTCAAGTAACTGCAACGAAACCAATGCACTGTCACACACAGCTCCTGTGCCTGCTCCCAGCAAGGAAGGGCTGTGGGGCCCTCCCCTGCAGCCCAGGCATGCATGGGGGCACCTCTGGCTGCAGACAAGCTCCTGAGCAGAGGCAGGGTAAGACGGGGGACTGAGCCCCCAAACCTGCAGCTCCCTCCTCCCCTACCTGCCAAGACGCTGGAGATGGCTGGAAGGAAGCAGCATTTCCCCACGTTAGCACAAGACCATCAGAGCTGCCATCAGAGAGCACCGATTATCCCATCTCCAGTCCCTAGGGGACACTGGCACTGCACACATGCTCCCAAAACCAAACACCTCCAGCCCAGATTAGTCCAGATTTGGGGCTGTGTGACCAGTCTGCTCATGCAGAGCCTTGCCAGGAGACAGAGGCCAAGGCAGGTGTGTAAGAGGGAGCAGGAGCAAGTGCAGTGGCTGCAGCTTTGTGCACCGTTGTTACCTGCAGATATGCTGCAGCACAGCAACGGGGTCAGAAAGCAAGCGAGATTAAAGCATCATCAAGCAGACAGGGCACCTGAAATCTGTGCCATCACTCTCTTGTGCTGGTGCTGCTCCTTTAAACATCAGTTCTACTTCCTCGTTACACTTTCCAGATCTTGCTCATAATTAAAAAATTAGGGCTTGTACCAAGAAGCATCACTTGTCTATATCTGCTCTGATTCAAGCCCTGCAGATAGATACAATCTACTGCAGACAGCACACGGGGCACCTACAAAACAACTGTACAACAACAGTAATTCTGTTAGTTCAGGGCTGAGCCTCCAGTGAGCATTTAAAAAAGCAAGAGTGGATTTTTAGGCAAACACCTCCACTTTAAAGAACAATTCAATAGGAAGGCGAAAGCCTGCTGCTGATAAACTTCCTGACAGGCCTCCCGGGTGCAGTTTGTCCCAGCAGCTCTGCCTAAACAAATGGCATCTCTGAAAGTGCCAAAGTTCAGGTCAGCACTGGGGGAGCACAGGGCCATGGGATGGGTCCAGGGGTGCTGCCGGCCCTTCCTCACCATGGCCCCCTGCTCTGCAGAGAGTGAGCTTGAAAAATGGTGTGCCAGAACCCCCCCAGGAGCTGTGTGGACGCAGGGCTCTGAGTCAGCAAACCACCACCTTCCGCAGCATCCCTTAATAGCCCCAGGATGACACCACCTTCCCTGAATCACTTGGGTGAGGCTGAGTTGCAGCAGCCCATTACAGTCATTTCAATGTCGCTTTTTGTTTAATAACGCTGGTATTTTTCCAGTCATTCACATTGGAAAGCGTTGCTGGGACCTGTAAATGTGCCCTCAGCTCTGCTAACCAGACCCTGGAGCCACCTGAGCCATGGGCTGCACCTAAAGTGCTATCTGAACTAATCACACACACACACATAATGTAATCAGAGCCTTTCCACGGATGATGCAGGCTTCCAAGAGTGAAAAAGCTGTGGATAACCCTGGGAAGGAAAACAAAGGTGCTCACAGCTGCTGGGGAGGTCCAGGACCATTGAGCACAGGCACTGTCCTGCTCAGGAAGAACCCAACCCCGCTCTGGGGCCATGCAATCAACAAAGCCCAACCATACCTGTCTGCTCTGGGCAACCCATTCTGCCCCTGCCACAGAGCCTCTCCCAAGTACCATGGGCAGTGCTGAGCCTGCCATGGGGCACCATGGCCACCATCAACTGGCAGGGACAATGCGCTGCCCCAGCACAGCCGCACAGCACCAGGCAGCTCCTGCACACACGGAGCTTTTGAGCACTGCAAAGTAATCACTGGGTAGGAACACGCTCCAGATGAACGCAAGCTGCTGTGTGATGCCCTCATTTGCATCTCCTAATGAGCTCAATTAGTTTCCACTGCAGGGAGAGACAAGAGGGGACAGCACAGCCTCACCGGGACTGGCATGGCACGGAGCAGCACTCACATCTTGACGTAGGGGTCGGAGTAGCCGTTGGCGTCCATGGCAGCGAGGTGGGCACAGCGGATGATGCCCACCAGCAGCCCCTGCTTCTGCGAGCTGTACTTGAGGGAGATGAGGATCCGTCCGCGCTCCTCCAGCGACTTGTCCTCTGTTTTATCTATCTGGGGGAGGGAATGCACGCAGTCTGGGGGCCGCTCCGGGACACAGCACGGCCGGACACCCGCCCCCCCACCGCGAGGGATGCTCTGCCCATCCCTGTTCATGCTTGAGGAGTCAAACTAACCCACACTCCCACGTGCCACAGGGCCCACGGTGGGGGATGCTGGTCTGACCCCCACCACACTCACCGGCAGCTGCTTCTCCAGGCAGATGCTGAAGTTTTTGGTCTGGTTGGGCTTTAGTTTCTTCAGCGGGATCCGGGTCTCTCCAATGAACTCGTTGTGGCGGAACTTGTCCTCATCGCAGACCGAGATTCTGCAACAAGCATGGGGTGAGCGGGGCTGCTGGGGAGAGGGGAGGCGATGGCATGGGGCAAGGGGCTGCCCTGGCATGTCCCCCAGTGAGGGGATGACTTCAAGGCCACTGTTCCCCAGGTCAGTGTCTGTGCACCTCGTCCGTAGGCAGCTGGAGGACATGAATCTGCTGCTACAGCCTCGCCAGAGCAGCTCATGGTGTTTAAATGTGACACCCAATGTCTGCTTCACCTCCACAGCAGAAACCTGAGGCTGCCGGGATGGATTATGGGCCAGGTCTGGGGAAGGAGAGGGATGAGAGAGACAGAGGCTGCATTAAACCATGTCTCACAGCTCCTTCACGCAGTCACAAATGCAGAGCCACCTGCACACCCCAGCTGGGTCCCAGAGCCATCCCTCCTGCTCAGACCCCATTCTGGCCAGGGCTCCTGCACCCCTCGGGATGGCTGTCGCCCTGCAGGCATTGGGCTCTTCCAGGGAGATGCTCACAAACCCTGGACATCACAACCTGCAGTGCTGCAGTTGTGAGTCTAATACACCCCAGCCCAGGCACTGCCAGAAAAGCAACCCAGTGCCTCAAGCATCCTCATGGCTCTTCCATTATCAAAGTCATCAGTCATTAAAGCAAAGCTGATCTGAGCTGTCGCCAGCCCAGCTGCATCCTGCCTGGCTGTGGAGGCTCTTCCTAAACCCACTCTTGAACTACATGGCCGGGAGAAGCGTGATTCCCAGCAGGGCTCCCTCTCTCCCAACCTGAGGAGTTCCTGAGTATGTCTCAGGGTGTCCCCTGGTGCTGGGGATCTGGCTGCCCAGGCTGGGACACAGAGGGGGTCCTCCTCCTCCTCCTATCCCACCATGCAGACATGGGATCTGCAGACCCAGCCTTGCAGAAGGCATCACACCTCGCCCAAGTGCAGCTCTCCCAGCCCCTCCGGGGTCCTGCACCCCGTGACGGCAGCTACATCCGAGGGCAGTGATGGGGATGCTGAGTGAAAGCTGTTTTCCATGCAAAAGCTATAAATGCCTTTCCCTGAGCTGGCAGCTAATGAGTCATTTCTCTGCTGCTTCCCAGCCCATTCTCAGCATCAGGAGAGACAGCAGAAGAGCAAAGTAAGTGCTTGCAGGAAGCCTCTGCTCACAGCTCCTATAATCCCAGAGAGGGTTCAGGAGGGTGCTGGCTGCCTTGTGAGGGACCGGCCATCCCCCAGCAGTGCTGCTGGAGCTGGAGACAGGAAAAGCCATCCCATCCCCACCAAAGGAAACATCCTGCATCCCTACAAGAGCTATGTAGGGACCACCAGGACTCTACACCCATAGAGGAAAGGTGTTTCCCTTCCCTTTCCTCCTTTCCCCCCTTTTAAACAAATCTTCCTCCAGTCTCTTCTCATCCCTTTGCTGCCTGACTTTTTCTTTCTTTGACCCACTCCTCTTGGTGCCCATTTCTGATGGGCAGCACTTCTGCTGCAGGGACCATGCTCCACCTTGCTGGGTTTCAACAAACAGGACCTATTTGGGAAGGGCTAAAAGTAATTAAAGACAAATAGTGACCTGCTATTCTGTGTCAGAGTAACTAATTGCACACCATGCTTCTGGCCTGTGCAGTGCCTGGATGGCTGACCCATGGATGGCTTACCCATGGATGGTTTACCCATGGATGGTTTACACATGGATGGTTTACCCATGGATGGTTTATCTGTGGATGACCACTCTTCTGGTCACAAGTAAATAACAAGGTGGCGAGGGAGCCATGGGAATGGCTCAGTCACACGGCACAAGGACCATTAGGGCCATGGAGTGGCACAGGAAAGGGGGTTGGGAAAAATAATCCAATTGGGAAGATTGGGAATGCTGCTCTGCAGAAAACCATAGCTGGATGCAGTGTTACTATAGATACCTGCAAAAAATCCTCCCCCCACCAAAACAGTAAAATCTCTAGCAAGAACCTCAAACGCAGGCACAATATTTCCCATTTCCCTTCCTCCTCCCGCCTCTCTTTTAAAGAACAAAACCAAAAAAGGAGCAGCAGGAGCTCCAGACAAGCAGCAGCATCTGCCAGGCCTGCGCAACCCCACGCCCATCTGGCCAAGGCTCTGGGGAGGAGAAGCAAGCGCGCAGCGATGGAAACAGGGAGAGGAGCGTGGTCCTCACCAGGAGCTGGCACTCAGGGGTCTGTGTTCACACCTGGCCATTGCGGAGTGGGGTGGTCTCCTGCATGCTCAGGGGAGGCAGGATGCGGTGCCTGTTTCACCTGGTAAGAACACGAGTACCAAGATCTTCTCCTGACAATGACTAGATATGCCCAAAAGCACAAGACACCAAATGCAATGTTCTACTTGATGTGAAGCTCCAGAACCACCCAGGATGGGTGGAAGGCCAGGAAGGAAATGACTGGAAAACTTCAGCGGTGGAGACAGGGAAACATCTCCAGTGTCGCACCAGGAGAGGCTGGAGAGCCCCACCGAGCCCTATTTCACTGCCCATGGGGACATGGGAAGCCACTTGCTCCCACCTTACCAAGCAGCTCTGAGAACACCAGCTCCTGTACAGCATGCTACAGCTCATGCAAGCGCCTGCGTGCCCTCCCCAGGGATGGCTCCTGTGCCCCTGCACCACAGAGCTCTCCGTCAGCAGCAGCAGGGCACAAGAACACCCCACAGCTGCCCAAGCTACATCCCACTGAAGGCAACACACATCGCTGGGGTGGTGGCCATCCCCTTTGTCCCTACTGATGTCCCCAGCTAGTTAACATGTTTGAGCAGAACTGGGTCCCTTGGGAGGCACATCTGCAAGACCTGGGAACTGCTGCTGTCTTCGAGCAGCTGGTGACACTGCCAGGTCTCTCCCAGTCCCATTTTCTTCCTGGCATCTCTGGCCACCTCTCAGGTGGGTTCCCTCTTTGTGTGGAGACCAGAGGGGGTTCAGACACAGTTTCATGTCATCCATCCCAGTCCCTCTGGTTGGCTGTGGTTCATCTTCTCCAGGTGGCATTTTTAAGGCGGGTAGACCGGTGGTGCACCAGTAATGTAAGTGAGGGCAGAGAGCTGACTCAGATGAGCAGGCAGCTCCAGCCCCAGCCCTCCCTCTGCAATTACACCAGCTTGGATTTTATTACAAGAAGTTGATGTGATCGAATTTTATGCCTTGAATTAGAAAGTCAGCTCCATCACAAGCACCAAGAGGTGTCTCTGGCAGCCACGCTCACCTGCCACCCTGACCCCTTTAACTCAAACATCACCGCTCCCTCATCGCTTTTTATTAAACCCCATCCCTTGAGCTCAGCTTCTGATTTGACAACTTCCACTGAGGGGTCCCCACCTTGAAGTTTAAGGGCTGTGAAAACCACCTTGGAAGAAAACTAAGCACCAAGTGAACAGTCACTGCTCTTTAAACTTACTCTCCCTCCTACTCATCCTGGGTTACAGCCCTGACTCACACACAGCTCAAGCAACCCCGCTCCATTGACTCACGACTTGTCCTCACACTTGTTCCTCTGGCCTCCAGCCTCTTTCCCATTGTGGAACAGGGAAAACAGGACCCTTCTCTACAACGCACATGCACGTAATAGGCATCAGAGTGTGAAGACAATTTCCTGTAGCTAAGATCCTGTATAGTCCCTATAGCAACTTCGGTGGCTCTTGATAGAGGAGCAGATGTGCAGGTGATGCCTGCTTAGCTTAAGGACAGACAGTGCGTGGCAAGAGAAGAGAAAAAGGCAGAGTCCTGGGACCATCCAGCTTTCCTAAAACCAAAAGGAGTGTTCGGTGCTGGGCTCCATCACAAAATGCCTCAAAGTCTGAGCACAGAAACCACAGTAAAAGTTAGATGAAATTAGGAGTGCGCCTGCAGTTCTGGAGCAAAGCTCATTCAGCACTTCTGGAGTAAAGCAATTTGGGACCCCAACTCTCTAAGTGTCTGAAGTATGCCTATTAGACCTGATCAAATACTATTTCCTGAATAATATATTTAATGAGTCATGATGTTTGTCAAACACATGATTAAACAAATAATTCCTGGCATTCGTGAGCTAGCTGAGTATGACATGAATAATGCATCACTTTGCCAATATATCTGGATATGAATAATTGTATCCAATATCTGTCCAGCTCTGATATTTATTATGAATACAATCTATTTATTGCACATTACATGTATTATTTAAACGTAGGCGAGTGTATTCTGCCTATTCCAATTTCCCCTGCAGCATTTCTCTGCCTCCCCCTGCCATGCACCCCAGCTTCCCACCACCAGAGACTGCTGCGGCACGGCTGCAGATGGGGGGAAACGGTGCCTGCAAACAGGGACTGGAAGCGGGGACAGCAGGGTGGGATTTCCCCCTGGAGCAAGCAGGGAACCTGCCCCCAGTCCCGGCCACCCCAGCCCTCCGAGTCCAGCATCTTTCAAGCGGCTTTGGATTTGCCTTCTCTCAGGGTGGTGGGTGGTTTCGTTGCTATTAAGCCTTGGGCTAGACTGAAGGATATTTAACTCAATGAATGGATGAGACCTTTCAAGATCCTCCCACCTGCTGTGTTTCATGAAATCTGAAGTATCTGGTGTTTTTTGAGGGGGTTGATTCATTAACAAAATCCTGCTTGACAGCACAATTAGCTGGGCAGCCTTCACCTCTCCTTCTCCCTTGGGGGTGGCTCTGCTTGGGAGGTGAACCCCAATGGTCCCAGGGCTTGGCTCTGTCACAGCAAAGTCACTCGACCAGCTTGGATGAGGCCGCATGGGGATGAGTGGCAGCCTGCCAGGGCATGGCATGGGGCTGGGGGGCTCGGGCAAGAGGGATCCATTACTCTGCTCTCCAGGAGACAGGGGATGCCCCTACTCTGGCCCCTGCAATGAGATGAATGCCACTCATCCTCCCAGGAGGGCTGCAGGCACCAGCTGAGTGCCCTGTGCCAGCATCACCCCACCAACCCGTGCTGGACACAGCCCAGCAAGTGCTCAGGTGGGCAGGGAAGGTTTCTGGGTGCTTTTCCAGCTTTGCTGCTGCATCACACGCTCTGCAGGCAGCAGGGAGGCAAAGGCTGGCGGCAGCTTTGATCCCCACCGGTATTTTCACATTAAAGAGACTTTGCAAATCACGTTCCCTGCCCCTCCATGAATCTCAGCACCGAGGAGGCACCTGGGGAACAATCACCTCCCAGACCGAGGAGAGCATCACTCATGCTCTTTCAACTACCCACAGCTGCCTTGCAGGAGCCTTGCCTGATTAGCACAAGGAAAGCCAGCATCCCTGCAGCTTTGAAGTCCTCTTTTCCTGGCAGAGAAGGAGATAACTTTGCCAAGATGATGGGCAGGCAAAGTGAAGCACTGAAGGCAGGACAATACACAGCATGAGAGATGCTGCCTATAGGAAGTGGCACCACAAGGGTGAAGGGCCATTGCCACTGGTGTCATGGAGAAGCTCATAGAAGAGAAACAGCTCAACCCACAAATAAAAGAGTCCTTGCTGTGCCCCAGCCACCAGAAACCCCAGCCCATCCTCATGTAGAGCAGAGATCCCTCCCCTGAGGAGATGCAACATCTCCCAGCCTTGCATCCTTCTACTCAATTCAATACCTGGTGTTTGAGAAGTAGAAAATCCAAGCAAGGAATTAAAATAAAAAATGGATTTTTCCACCTTGTGTCTGTTTGCAAGAAGCCTGATCCCATCTAAACCTGCCTCAGGGTAAGTAAAATCTCCTTTGCCAATATCTCCAACCGCAAAGATGGAGAAAAGAAAAGAAAAGAGGGGGTTGGGGAATTGCTCTTAAGGAAAATGAAGAGCAGTTGAATTTTAGGCTCCGGCTCGCCCATGCAAGATAAGAAATGGAGCCACAGTGCTCAGGAGCTTTGTTTTAGAGGAGGAATTTCCTGGGCCATAGACAAGAGCTTGAAATCCCACCTGGAATTCTGCCAAACCCACTGGGCAGAGCAGCCGAGCACATGCCCATTGCCCGAGGGCAGGCTGGGAAGAAGCACCAAACCTCTGGAAGGACACATGGCCACACCACAGCAGGAGAGGAGGTGGCCCACAAGACAGTGGACAGCCCTGCAGCAGAGGTGCTGCCTGGGAAACCTTCTCTACCATTCTCTGGAATCTTTACCAGGCAAACCCAAAGCCAGAAGGCCCAGCCCTACGGCAAGCTCCACTTCACAAACCTGTCCATGTCTCTGCTCACACAACCTCCCCAGGGAGACAGCAGAGCCCCTCTAAGCCTCTTCCAGCCCCATCTTGAGCCTCATTAGTGCTTGGGGTGATGGGGCCTGGATCTCCCACACTTCTGGCAAAGACTGGGCTGTGCTAAATCCCACAGGACAGAGCCCTCTCCATCTGGATGCAGTGCCAGACCCCAGCACTACACTTGGAGGTGAGGTGGGTGTTCGCGTGATCCCCGTGCCCATGTCATCATGGGGTTCACCTCCTCCATGGGGACATGCTTCAGCAAATCCCACTGACTAGCTGCAAATGCCAATGAGTCAGAATCCTGCTTGGATATTCCTCTCCATATGGAGAGCATTTTGATCCTTAATTATCACCTAATTCACTGGGGTTAGCTGCTGGCAGGGAAACCTCAGCTGCAAAGTGCAGAGCACTGGAGAGCCTGGGAACCCTCTGCAAGGAGGCAGCTCCAATGGGTGTGAAGGCACGAGATGGACGGATGGCTCTGATGGCACAAATTGATGCCAAACCACACATCTGTGACAAATCTGCCCACAGATGGGGAGGCTACCCCTGTATGGGCAGATGAGGCTTTACAGGGAGTTCTGCTCCTTGCAGAGTGCCCAGCTGGGAACTCACACAGGACAACTGCATGGCAGGCAGGCTCCAAGCTTCCCTTGCCTCCCTGGAAAGGTGCCCTCTGAAGCCACTTTGGGTAATGAGCCATTAATTGACCTCGACAGCAATCTCCTGAGCTCCCCTGGAGCTCCCAGGACAGAAATGCTGTCTCCATTCAGCCAAGTGTCCCCTGAGGGAGTCCATGACCACACTTGGCTCCTCAAAAAGCACTCACAGCACCCAGGCTGGGGGGCAGGAGCAGGGATGTGCTAATGAGGGATATCTGTGGGGAGAAGGGCAAACCCAGCACACATTTCTGCATGTCCCCCTCCCACTGAGCATCCCACACCTCCCTGCTGCCTCTGTGGAGCAGGTGAGTGGAGCTCTTCCCTAGGGAGAAGCAGCAACCAGTGCCCCGAAAAGGTGGGGGTCAAATCCTTCTGCTCCCTGGTGCCTTTCAGCAAACAACTCAGCCGAACACCTCTCTACAGACTGATTTCCACGCTTGAAAAGGCTGAAAACTTCAAAGCCTGGAGTGAAAAAATGGGGAAAAAAAATAGCCAATAATACTACTAAAGCAGAGGCTTTCCAGCCCAACAAGCCTGCAGCACTTCGAGCATGACTAATGTTTTCCATGTGAAATAATAATCTGCGGCATTAAATTTCTCATCCCTATGCACATTGCGGACAACAGGTGGGCTCTGCCCAAACTCACTCGGAGCAGGACCTTTCATAAAGCAGCTTTGTGCGCTTGTCTTGGGGAAAATAATAATAAAAAAAAAAGGTACCTGCAGGTAATGAGGGTCAGATGCCAGCCACGGAGCTGACAAAAGCCCCAGGTCCTCAGTGCAGGATGTAAGATCCTCCTTTGTTCAACAGCAGATCTTACAGCAAATCCTCCTGCATAATGGTCCTAGATCAGAGCAGTGCTGGAGCAGCCCTGGGCAGGATCCGTCCAAAGGCTCCAGGTCATGCCCTGCCCTCACCCACGTGGGACAGTGGGCAAGACATGAAAACCTTTTCATTCACTGGGCTCTGATCCTGCAAAGCAGCACTTCCAAGCTCACACAGCCCCTGGGAGATGCTTCCAGGAGATGCCGAATGCACAGAGACTGATCCAAACTAAGAGAATGGAATAAATACATACAAATGCTCCTCTTAGTCTGGCAATATCTCACGGATGCTTCCAGCTTTCTTCCAAAAAGCTCAGCCTTGAAAGGGCCCAGAACTTTCCTGGGGAGATTTTCTCAGCAAGACATCACTGCAAAGCCTTAACACATGCTCATAAGAGCTGGGCATGAAGAGGTTAAATCCAAATAACACCACCTCTACAGGCAGGAGCCCAGTGAGTTATGCAGGACCATGCTCCTCACTAGCTATTCCAGCCCAGGCTCACAGTAAATCAAATGCTGGTCACCATGGTGGCGATGGGGTGTGCAGGACATGACCACAATCTATAGGCTCTGGTGGGTAATAACTCTGCTATGAGGAGCTGCCAGGATCATTCTGTGGGGCTGGGGAATTGGGGTCCCCACAATCTCCCCCAGGAAACCGTCACTGGCATGGGGAGGTGGCCCTAAGGGAAGGGACACGTGTCACCCCAGTGACACTCAGCTCAGCACCCCCCTCATCCCATGGGGCCCTACCGCAGGGTCTTGCGGATCATGTCCTCGTCGGTGATGCCGTAGTAGGTGAGTGTCTCGTTCCAGGTGGGGTTCAGAGTGTTCCGCAGCGTTTTGGTTCTCAGCTTATTCGCCTGGAAAACAAAGGAGATGGAGGTCAGCAGGACCCAGCCCCAGGCAGCCATTTGGGCATTGATGGGCAGTGAAGGGGGAGAAAAGGAAGCAGGGTTTGGAGATGAAGGGGCAATTGATGCTATCGCCCTTCTGCCCCAGTGCTGTAACCACGCCAGTCCTCAACAGGATGGCCCAAATCTACCCCGACCACAGCAATAACCAGAGACAAGGCAACATGCTCATTTGCAAAGCAATCCAAGCTCGCATCCCTCACCCTGGGAAGAGCCAGCAAAACGGGAACCTTGGCAGAGAGCAGAGAGAGGATGGGGATTTCATTTATGCAGCAGGAGAGAGCAACAGAGAGAAAAAAAGGTCTTTTCAGGTTCATTAAAAAATACCAATTTGCTGTTCTGGCTGTTTATTTGCATTCCCGCTCCCAGCACAGCTCTCATTCCTGCCTGACTCAAAATAACTTCCTTTATACACATTTTCTATCACTGGCAACTCTTTCCAGAGCCACAGCTCTGCAGAGGTTAGGGACAGGGGGGCTGTCACAGCCACTTGTATCCCTGGCATGGATGGGGCATCCTGGCACACACACACACACCAGATCAGGGGACATTAATCTTCTCACTTCCTGAGCCACACGCTTCTGTTGGTGACAGAAGCAAAGGGCTGCAGGCTTCAGATGAGGCTTCTCCATCAGCGCCCCAGCCTGGGACAGCCTGGCAGAGCAGCAATTTTCCTTCTAATTAGATGTAAAGTCAGAAAGTTCAATCCCCGCCTCAGCCACTGCTGGGCATAAGGAACTCTCAGGAAACCAACACTTCAAACTTGTCTTGTGTGGCTTTATGAATAGCTGCTACATTCCCCGTCTTTGGGTCACCAGCCCCGAGTCAATCTGAGTCGGATGTGAAGAACAGAGCTTGTGCTCGCGGCTAAAAGAGGAGTCACCTCCTTAGCATTTCCTTTCCCCACCAAAAGCACCCCAAACACACAACCTCTTCCAGAATGACCAAACACAGCCACTGGCTGAGGAGCTGCCAGTGCAGCGGAGCCATCGAGGGACCACAGCACAGTGTCTCACTCCCAAATTCATGCAAAGCAGCTGCTGGGTTTGATCTTTCAGAGACAGAGAAAACCTCTGTATTTTGTGCTGTGCTTCGTTTAGGTTTGCAAAGCTATTTCTGTCCTTTAAAGAAACCTGGGCCCTGTGCAGCACTGCTGAAGCTGGGTGAGAAGCTGTGAAACACCGAGCACTAGGTTAGAAGGAAGATACCCCTGGAGCAAGGCGCGATGCTCCAAGAGCCAACTGGGATGCAGGGGCAGGAGGGACTCAATTAGCAGCAGCATCTAAAGCCCTGCAACGCCAATTGCTTTTCATATCACTCAGGCGGGAGTTTGTTTGCAGCATGGAAGGAGAAACTCCTGGGCACCAGCCTCACTGAGACAATCCCTGTGTGCCCAGAGGCATGTCCAGCAGCCACAGCAGAGCGATGCAGACCAAAGGAGACTGCAGACGGGTGCTCTCATTTATGGCCTGCTGTGGCTATTGATTTAATACCTCATTTGCCTTAAATCTCCCCCAGCTTTGTAAAGTTGCTCCAAACAAGCCACTCTGTCACACCAGGTTTCATCCCATACCTATTTTATCTCCTTTCTCAGTGATATTGTGGCCACCACACCAGGCTCTAGCCCAAGCAGCAAGGTATGTATCAGAGAGAAGTGAAGAGCCTGCTGAGGGGTGACAAGGACAGCAGAGGAAGCATCCTGATGGCACACACTGCCTGCTCAGACCCATTGGGGCCAGATCCTGGGGCTGGGGCTCTGTGGCTCAGGAAGGAAAGAGGGTCTAGTTAAGGGGGGTAACATGATGGGTATCACCCAGCAGCCAATGCTGCTCTGAGCAATGAATGCAAACTAAATCAAAGCAACTGAGCTCTGGGAGCGCCCTTTTCTCCCATCTGATTTACTCAGTAACCAGCTCACTTGGAGACCTCTGCATGAGGTGAACAAATCCAACCCTGCTTCCCACATCTCTGGTTTCAGCTCTGCCACAGGTGCCCAAGAGCCCCAGTCTGGGATGGAAACACTCAGTGGACTTGGAGACTGTCCTGCTCCTGCTGGAATGACTGTACAGGCACATCCAGGCCAGAACACATCTGTGATTCCCCCCAGATGTGCTTACTTCTCCCAGAGCAGATTTGGGCAGTGCTCTTTGGAAACAAGGTGCAGAGACAGAGGAATCATGGAGCCAGAGGAACGTGTGGGCAAGGAGAGATCCCCACGGCTGCTTGTAGAGTCTGTAGCTCTTGCACTACCCTCAGCACAGAGCTCCCCTCCCGCCTCCCTCATCTCCATCACCTCCAGCAGAAATGCTAATCAATGCATTTGCAAAACATGGAAATGACAGATAATATCTCTGATGAAAGTGCTTCTGGCTCTCCTATTTCCAGCAGAACTCGAAATGTGGTTAAAATCTCCCGCTTACCGCCCTGAACATTATGAATTCATTCAACTGAACCGTAACAAGTAAATATACCTCCCCCCAAAAGGTTTTTCCTTTAGTGTAATAAGAGTGTAATTAATATTCATATCACATACATTAAGCATTTAAATTCACCATCCCATCGGTTACACCAAGCTCTCACGATATACATTAGTATCTTTAATTACTCTTCTCTCCAGCAAGTGCTGAATCTAAGTAGATGGAAATATTTCCCTTATGATTTAAACTCTGGTTTATTATGATCTGAGGGGGTTTAGATGCAAAAGAAAAAGGGAGGAAAAAAGAAAAGAGGTGTTTGTTTATAGCTCCAGATCATTTCACTTGGTGCTTCGCAGGGGCTTCTGGAGCACAGTGCTCCCAAGGGTGAGGAGTTAAGGCTGGATTTAGCCCCAGTTCTTACCTCCTGCTGCTGCTCTCTCCTGCTCGCCTGAGTGAGAGCTGAGCAGGACACTCAGGTCAGCCAGTGAAGAGCTTCTCCCTGGGGAACCTCCCTGGTCTGATTCCAAAGGGAAAGGTGCAGCCCCAGGAAGAGAAGAAATGAAAAGGCATCTCACCTTACTGGCTCCAGGGAGCAAGTGCAATTTGACGTATGGATCCGCCAAACCATTATGGTCCATCGGCTTCAGGCCCTGGAGAGGAAACAGGAAAACGCAGGAGTTAGGATGCTAGGCAGGTAGTGTGGCTTTGCTGACCCCATTTACTGATGCCCATTTCCCCGGGATGTTGTTGATCCATGGAGTAATTGCAGAGTTTCCCGAGGAGTGGGGAAGGAGGAGAATATGGTTTGTGCAGCAAAAGCTGAGCACACGCAGCATTCCAATGTCGCCTGCGGTTTGTGCCGAGCTGTGGGAAGACTTCTCACCTGCACTTGGCATTGGTCGCAAAGCACCGCTCCTCTCTCCCAGCAGCTGACTCTGACATCCTGATCACAATTAATTTGGGGGTTAAGTAAATCAGCGCAGTGATTCTCAAGGTTTAAAATTACAGGCTTTTGTCATTTAATAATTGCTTCTGAGCAAACATACACCTCTGCTGTTGTGGTGATACTTCTAAGCGCTCCCAGAGGGTGTGATAGCACCTACCTACTCTTCGTTATTAAGGCATAGCTGAAGGAAGAACAGCTTTCAGGCCAGTGGGAGGTTGTCGCCAGTCGACTGCTATGGCATTGGCAGGAAAATCTGGGAGCACTGGAGCACAGACACAAGGAAATACTCACTCTGACCATCCCTGATGCATTTTCTGCAAGACCACCATAGCTTTTAAAGGATGATGTGGATCGTGATTGTTATAGCTATCCTGCTTCAGGCAGAGGGAGGAGACAAACCTGCTCCTCTTCTAAACAACAAGCAAGCTGAAAACTATCCAAGAGTGATGCAGAAACCCAGCCCAAAGCCGTAACTGCACAGACTGCATGGAAACAAACTCCACAAGGTAGGGAAGCAAAAAGGAGCATGAAAAATGGAGCCTAATTTTTACCAGTTTTAAGTGGAAATGATAACGGCTACATCATGAAAGTCCCTGGATTATTTCCAGTTTGGCTACAGGATCCTTGTAGGAGTTTTTTTCAGGCTGTCTGAAGGCAATCTCCTGCCTGGATCAGAGGAGGGTTTCACTGCAGAGATACCCATCTAACCCCAGCTCCAACCTGGGCATGGAAACCAGGCTGGGTGATGCTAAAGACTCGTCACACACTTGGTGTGATGAGCAGAGTATTCAGTGCATGGGATTAATGACTGTGTGCAGCTGCCAGGGATCCACCTGGCAGGAAAGCATTTGTATGGGCTGCTAGTAGAAAGGCTGCATGCAATGAAATTGTAATCATCAAGGCCTGGCTTTAGGCAAATTAAAGAGGGAAATGTTGGAGAAATCACTTCCATACTTCACATGTGTGAAATAAAACACCCCACTTAACCCAGGACACCAAGGCAGCCCCTCAGGATGCCCCATTCCACCCCTCCCTGATTTGCACAACACAGCTGAGGGTCTGAGCTGCTCCTGACCTTGGTGAGGGCTCCGCTTCAGACAAGCACACTGCCCTGAAGCAAGGGAGACCAAATGGTGCCACCCAGCAAAGAGGATTTTGCTTCTAAAGCAGAGCCAAAAGGATAAAAATATCAGCAGTGAATGAAGGCTAAAAGGCTCTGCTTTAATTACAGTGCCTCTCAGGTGATGGCCCTGGCCAAGCAGAAGAGGAAGGCAGCAGACATGGAGGATGAGACGAAGGTGGTGGTGTCCGCTGCAGATCCATGGGTAGACACTGGTCCCCAGGCTCCAGAGGGGATCTCTATGGCCAGGCAAGGGCTCTCCCCAGTCTGAGGTGCCCCTCCTGCCTGATGCTGTGCCTTAAGTGAAACAGAAGCAAGCAAGAAAATTCCAATAAAAATGGATGGAGAAAGGCAGGCAGTTCTGTACTTCTGTACCCATCAATTCAGTTCAATTAAATTACCTTCTGAGGAGGCTATTAGAGGCTTTTTTAATAGATGTGCTACGGAAGATGGAGTGACGGGAGCCCGGAAAATGCATCTTAATGTCACATCTACCTCCCTCCCATGTCACTCGATATGAGTTTGGCAGAGAGCTGAATTTAACATGAGAGCAGCCCCAAAGGCTCTGCCCCACAAAGCTGCTTCTGCGGGAGCTCACCCCTCCCAGGCACCTGCAGATGGACCAGCACCATTGCTTCCCCTGCATGGAGCACCCACCAGCCCAAAGCTCCTCCAAGAGGCAGAGGAGGACCAAAGGGCTCATACATGGGGCAGAACCTCCCATTGGCTTCAGCCAGTGCAGCCCCAGCTCCAACCAGTATTCCTGCCATCACCAATTTACGGTGCTTTGCACCATGGCACAGTGATGGAGCTCAGACCAAGTTTCATTTTTACCCCTTCCTCTACCCAATCCCAATACCCCTGCTGCAAAACTACGGAGACCAAGATCCCTGCTGCATCCCAGCCACTGCCAGCTGCTCTCCGTGCCAGTGACATTTAGCTAATCAATAGGATTTAATTACAAGTCAGGCTAATCGGGCTGCCGATTAACGCCACGCTAGAGGCATACAGATATCACAGGAGACAGATTCGTTCCATCATTCACCCCATGATGAGCTGTCTGCAGGGTGAGCAGGCTCCCTATCGCCCACAAAACAGCCTGGATACCTCTTCCCAGGCCAAGACATCCCATTCTGAAATGGGGCAAAGTCTGCGCTTCCACCCTGACAGCCCAGAGGAAACACACAGCTTTGAGATGGGAATTTCCCTGCAGTGATAAATATTTATGAGTAAATCCGTAAGTGCAGACCTCCAGCACGCGGCTTCAGTTGGAAGAGATGAGCATCCAAATGCTCGGCAGGATGGAAACTCCCGGGTGTTTTCTAGCTGCAGCTGCAGCCAGCAGTGCAGGGAGAGCAGCCCAGGTACACGTTCACAGGGGCAGCATCTGCCCTGCGTGGCCTGCCTGGGGCCAGGGAGCTGCCTGCACCGCTGCCTGCACAGACACCTGAGACTCGCCCAGGGCATCCTGCTCCCAAAAGCCGGAG
>JANHGB010046649.1:21942-86618 GCA_026283785.1 Coracopsis vasa
TACAGGATAGCACAGCCCCACAGTGTCTGCACTGCCTCATACCTCTATAGATCCCCCTTATAGCAGGTTATTATCTCCCCCCATGCAGCATGTTAGGCTTTGCAAGGCTGAGCAGAAAATGAGACCCTCATCAAAGGCAGGGCAGTGATAAGTTAATGGTACCATTTTCGATCAGATTTTACAGGAGGGGGTGATGCCCATTGCAGCTCCCACACATGACAGTACAGATCAACAGAGCGCAGGGTGCTCCTGCACAGCAGCAAGGGGAGAGCCCTCCTGCCAGCCTGCCACACGGCTGCTCCCGCAGCCACAAACAGGCTCCCACACTGCTCTGATTTATTCTCCCATCGATCTGAGCCGAGCCACAACGTGCCTTAATTCAGCCGTGCCTGAAGCGTGAAAGGCAGGGTACGGGCAGGGCTGCTGCCAAGACCCAAAGACATTAGTGCGAGGTGGCTGTTGGCAGCCTGCCTGCTCCTGCCTGCACGGGTCCTGAGCTTTCTGCTGACCAGGGAGAGGTGGCAGGAACGCTGGGAACAGCACCACAGCCCTGCTCCAGCCTGGGAAGTGATGGGGGTTCTTGGTCTTTACCTCTCCAGTGCTATGGTACCCCAAGACAGCATCTGCTTCGTCTCCACAGTGCAGCACCAGCGAGCCCTGATGCTGCTGCAGTGGCCCAGGGATCACACCCTCGTGGCAGGGTAACAACCTGGTGCCATTGCAGGCAGCACAGGGAGAGGGGCAGCATCTGCCCCACCTGCTGAGACCAAACCTCGATTGTACCTGCTGAAGGCAATGCCAAAGCATAGGACTGTCCCAGGAGGTTAAGGCTGGAGACAGATGCTGTTTGAGCATCCCTCACCCTGCAGAGGCAGGACTCGCCTTGCAATCCTGCACTCAATCTGTTCATCTCCAGGGGGAAACAAGATCCTCACTTTCCAGGCTAGAGCCTGCAGAGATGCTGGGCACTGCTTTCCAAAATCAGCTTCCAGATTGGAAGCTCAAAGTGCCTGATGGCAGGTCATCTCTATGTGCTATTATGGAAACTGAGGCACCAAGCACCTTAATCCTGGTGTAACCACACAGCCTGGGATAGCCCCAAGGCTGCCAGCTTCCACACCTGTACTTCCTGCAGTGAAGCAAACCTCCTTTCATTCCCTATTCCAGCTCCATCCAAACCTGAGGGTCTGGGTACAAGAAATAGCTCAGATGTCCCCAAGCACTGGGCACCAGGGCAAAACCCTGGTCAGGCTGAGTGGCCATCCAGACCTCCTGCACAATACACTGCAGCAGCTGATGGCTGCAGAGCAGAGAGTTGGTGGTGGAGCACGACAGATTAGATTTAACCTGCTGCTGGTGCCTCCAAGAGCCTGCTAACCCCTTCCCACTCCTCAGGAGCTGGTAACAGGACTCAGGAGGGGCATCAACATATACAAAAGTGCTGGATATGAGAAAAAATAAAAGCAAAAAGATCTAAAGGGAGGAAAAGGGTTGTCTTGGGGGGGTTATCAAAGGGAGAAAGGAAAACATTTCTCCCATGGCTGAAGTAGTCCAGGTTTTAATGGCTGCTGGCATTGACTGAGGCTTCAGGAGCTGCTGGAGTTGGGACACATCCTGAGGGCCTGAGCCATGCACACTTTTGTGCACCGGCCAGACCAGCCCCAGCCCAGGTCCAAGGGCAGTGCACATCCTGGCACTGCTCTGTGGCTTGTGCACATGGCCCCGGCGTCCCCGGTCACCACATCACCTTCTCTACACCACTACTTCTAACAGCTACACCGACGGCAGCCGGGATCCTGGCCCTTACCTTTCTGTAGTCAAGTTTTGGCAGCTTTCCCCAGGCGAGAGATGAAATGAGAGCGAGCAGATGGCAATGTAAATAAAAGAGAAAAATGGGAGAATGAGAGCAGAATGGAAATGAACAGGACTCAAACGCTTGAATGTCAGGGCAGCGAGGGGGGGTCTGCCCATCCCATGAGTAGGGGTGATGCCGGTGCCATGTGGTGCTCCCAGCCCCGTGGGATGGGGTCAGCAATTGGTATTCTGCTCTGCCAGCCCTGCCTTTGCTCTCGCTGATGTTAGATCTATCACTTGCTGCTCGCAGGTCTCCTTCCTCTCCATCTTCCACCCACTGCAAACCCAATTAGAAGTCTCCTCCTTGGCACCGCTCCTGAGTGCGCCAAGGGAAGCCGTACCCAGCGGCTGCCGGTGAATTCATAAGCGATAGGCAGGGGAGGAAGCAAAACTGCCTCTGCCCTGCACAGGGAGCTGTGCGTGCTGTGCTTACCCCCCAGCCTGGAGCGGCTCCAGGTCTGCCTGGGCAGATGCCTCCAACCTCATCTCCAAAGCCAAGCTTTTGTGCTTGAGGTCTTATTCCAGATGGGAAGAACCATGGGGTGGGAATGTGCATCCTCAGCACCCAGCTTAGCACTCAGCACAGTGGGCTCTGGTGTGAGGGCTGCAAATAAGCCAGTTGCAGCTGGAAGGGAGAGGAGCATCCTATGAAGGCAAACAACATGGTCTCACCCTCCAGAGGCTCAGCTTGCAGCCTGATACCCTGCAGTTTCTTCTGTCTTCTGTAAAAACCCTCTACCCTATCCCAAGGTGTACAGGGACTTGGGTCTTCCTCCACCAACCAATCACTGTTGGGGTCCAGCCATGCTGACCTGGAGCCCTTGCTGCTCTGGTCCTCCTGCCTGGAGAAGCAGAGAGGAACCAAGCATTACTGAGAAGCACCTTTCATGGGCCCAGAGGGACCTCAGTTATCTGTTTCTGCTCCAAAATGTGCAAAAAACCCCCTAATTGCTTCAATCACACAGACGGCAAAGGCGCTGAGGCAGAGCACTTTGTGGCAATGATTAGCAGCATTTAAAAGAGCCATTTATAAACTGACAGCCAGTCACAGCGTCAAGTAAATAACAACATCGGGTTGGGTGCTTTTCTAAAAGCATCAATAGCTGCAACTGTCTCACCACGGGGATGAGCAGCCGTCTCCATCCCGCTGGAAACACTTTGAAAGGCAGGGATGGAGGGGAAGGAGAAGGCAGAAGCACTGGGTGTCAGGATGAAAATGAAGTTGGCAAAGGGACACTTGTAGTGGGGGACATCAATAGCCCCTGGTGGCCCCATAACATAGGACAAAGGTGGCCAGCTCTGGGTCCTTGGTCCTTGCTGTTCACGCACCCGGTGCTGAGACATACCTTGGCTTTATTGATCGTGCAGTGGAGAGCGTTGTTTTCCTGATCATAGAGCAAGCTGAAATCCAGCGTCCCCAGAGTGGCTGCAAAGGATAAAAGATGTTATTAACCTGCAGCCCAGCAAACACTAGCTTTTCTAAGCACAAAAGGAATGGACGAAGACGCTAGAGAAATGGCTGCAGACATTATAAAACATAAAACATCCTCCTGTAAGCCTGTTATGAAACATGGCTTCATGCTGGGAGGTTGGTGGGGCTGGCACAGCCCTGAAGAGGAGCAAGAGGGATGAATGACTGCGGCTCGCTCCGGTACTGTGGAAAGTGCAGAGGCTTTGCCTCCGTGGGCTTTCACACAGGTCACCCCCATCTATCAGCAGGCCCACTGCAGCCAGCAGCTTCCATCCCCCAGGAGCTGAAGGGTTTTGTCTGGGAGGATCTGGGCACAGCTGGGACACAGCCCAGACCCGCTGTCAGCACATCTCCCCCCTCCAGCGCTGCAGGCATTCCAGAATGCATATTTGTATACTGAGACCTTCAAGTAAATGAGCCACCAATGGGATCCCTTCCCAGCTCCAATTTGGCTGCAATCTGTAAATTAAGCCCAGTGAGAAAGAAAATACTTTTATGGTTAAAATAAAAAACACCTGCAGCTTTTAATCAAAGCAGCATTCCCTTCTGGCACATGCAACCCTGGAACAGCAGTGATGGGGCAGCTCCTGGGATGGGACCACAGGGAAGGGGCAGGAGATCAGAACAAACCAGAAGAGCTTCAGCAGCAAAAGTGTATTTGACTTGAGAAATTCTTTCCCTTTGGATGATCTGAGCAAGTCACGCTAATCCAGAGCAGAGGAAAAGTCTTAAAAAGATGCTTTCCAAAACCAGGATTTAATCTTCTCCATGGCTTCTGCACCTGATTTGCACACCAAAGCCCAGACAAGGAGCAGCACCTCCCGGCACAGCTTCACCTGCCACCAGCCTTGAACTTCCACAGCAGTTCAGGACCTGACAACCCACACTTTTCCATGCCCACCTCTCCAAAAGGGGTCTGCTGGAGTGCTGCCCTGCCGCCGTGCAGCATCCCACCACTGTTTCCAAGGTAACTGCACCTTCGTGCAGCACACACAGGTTCAGAGCAGGGGGAAAAGAATCCAAAATAAAAACCAGAACAATTTTGTTTAATATCAAAGCAGGGTTTGCTGCCTGGGAGGCAAATTCGACAAACTTTATGGCAGGAAATAATAAGCGTCAATAGTCTCTGCAACCAGGCACCCTGGGAGGTGGCAGATATTCAGGGGACTGAAACCTTCCTGCTGCAATTTCACAGCGATCTTCCAGCCCAAACCCAAGTGAGCTACAGGTTTGCCTGCTAGCAAATAAAAATCATTGCTCTGGAGCAAACATCTTGCCTTCAAAGCAAAGCAAATATTCAGAGCTATTTCAGAGCCAGAATAATGTACCCCCCCTTGTCTTGGAGTAATTTCATGGCACATTAGCTATTGGTTTAGGTAAGTCATAAATCAGTGGGGTTTACCTGCTGGGGCTCAGGGAAGATGAAGTGATATGGGATGAGGCAATACCTTGTGCGTCACCTCTGAGTTTGGCCGAACGGGCATTTCCAAATGTCCAAAGTTGCTCTACATCATGCAGAGAGGAAGAAAGCGCAGCAGCGCCCAGTGTGCTGGTGGCTAGATCCCTCTGCCTGGCGATGGGGAGCTCACAGCCACATACAGTAGCATCACAGCACCAACCTGGGGGGCTGGCACAGCCCACTGTGCTGGGGTGGGTGTAGTGGGAAGCTCCACAGCACATGGGTGACAGCCAAGTCAGCAAAACTCCACAAATCTGTGTTTTCACTGGAGAGCGGAAGATGAAGCCTCCAGTTTCGGAGCCTCATCATTTCCACCTGCCCTTTAATCAGCTGCTTCCTGCCCCCTCCCTCGCTCGGCCCTCCCAAGTTCAAGCTGTTATTTTATTTTTATCACAGAAGGAGGCCCGTGGCTTATCCTGCTGGATTGGGCAATTTATAAAACAAATTAAAAGCTTGGAGTGAAAACAGCCTTCAGCCAGGAAATAACGACAAAGCCTCCTGTCCCCTCAGTGCCACAACCTGCGCCCGGGGTGAGGGCAGCAGGGAGCCCTGTGCCAGCAAGACAGGCAACACCTAAAAGCACAGCAATGTGTTTTGCAGATGGGAACTAAGGTCCTGCTGCCCAGCACTGGCAGTCCGTGAGCAAACCTTGAGCAGCTGCCCTTCATCTCAGAGCTGTCAGCAAATAGGAGGGCAAGCACAGGGGTGCATGTCTCCCCACAGCCCTGCTCTATTCCGTTCCCGGTTCTCCTCTAGCCCTGGAAGGGTTTTCCTCTATACAGGGGTATTTTTTCATTGATGGTAAGTCTCTATTCCCAAGGAAGGATCTGCCTTGGGCAGAGGGATGTTAAAACATCAGCGGCACATGTTGTGCTAATTGCTTTAAAGTGCAGCCGTACGGAGATGACAAAAGGGATCAAGCTAACTTGGG
This sequence comes from Coracopsis vasa, assembly GCA_026283785.1. Classification (NCBI taxonomy): domain Eukaryota; kingdom Metazoa; phylum Chordata; class Aves; order Psittaciformes; family Psittacidae; genus Coracopsis; species Coracopsis vasa. The sequence continues at coordinate 27,658 of JANHGB010046649.1, forward strand.
GGTTGGCAGCTAAGGTGCTACGACAGAGCCAGGGGCGAGCACTGCTGCCAGAGCCAGGACCCAGCAGGGTGGCGGATGCTGAGGACACATCTCCTGCAGGAGCAGAGCACAGCCCTGCAGTCTCTGTTAACTCCTGGGGAAGCGCTGCTGGGTGATGGATGCAGCACAGCGAAGGCAGAGACAAGGCTGGCACTCAAGCTGCCTTCATCCCCAGCCAGCCGCTCCCAGGCCCCAGCATTGCTCTGAAGCCTGAGGAGATGGCAGGAGATCTCCAGCTGAATCCAGGGGTGGGAGCCCTGCATCCCACATCAGCTCTGTGTGAACCCCTAACGGGATCACAGCCAGCTCTGTGCTCCCAGAGCGGGGAACACACCAAGTGAGCAGTCAGCAAACTAACACCAAGCACCAGCATGGGTCTCACCACCCTCACTCCTCCTGCAGACCTGCTGTCTCCAGACGGCAGGACTGAGACCGAAGCTGGCTCCATGCAGAGCCCTCTGCAAAGTGGCCGAATCACCCTTCTTTGATTGATTTCCCCTTCCCACCCATACTCACAGCTGAGATGCATCTTGATTGTGCTTTTAATTAAGGGAGCAAGTGTCTAAAAAAGCAAAGGGCAGCAATTAGACTCCAAGCACTGTCACTAGACATATTTAACTCGACTGGGCTATTCTGAACACTGCCCTCTAATCACACAGGCTGCAAATAAAAAAGTATAAATAAATGTTTTTGTTAGGCATTACAAAGGCAGCTTTACACTCTCCAGACAGCAGGCAGGATGTATCATTATTATTACAATTATTCTGCTCCAATGATAAAATAACCATTAGGAGAGCTGAACTCATTAGCAGGTTCTGAGCTTCTTTCTTCTCCATGAATTGGGAGAGATTGATGGGAAGGTGCCGGCCAGGGTCTGGCATTTAACACAGGTTCTAAAAAGGAAAATAAATCTGACTTGCACAGGAACGTGGCCTCTTCTCCCACCGACCTTCGGGCATTCTGATTAATTCACTGGGCCACAAAATTATCAGACGGCAGCATAATGGAGAGATGCATCTCCGGGCTTAGCCATGGGATACGGCGAGCGCCTGGAGCCCGCGGGCAGCGCCGCATCCCGGCACAGTGCCACTGCGCCCGTGGTGGTGGAGACGGCAGAAATTGTTTATTGCTGACATTCCCCATCAGGGCCCAGGGTGACGGGGAGGCTGAAGTAGCTTCTATTTATACCTGCGGGATGAAAGGCAAAGTACAGCGATAACTCTTTTCTGCTACCTTATCCAGCCAGTCTTTCGGGCTACGCACACTCGCCTGGGCTGCACAGCGCAGCAGATCTACCCCTTGGTGACCTGGGACACCCCAAGGAGAAGAGTTTCTCAGCTCAAGAGATGCCCAAGATGTAGAAGAGGCACCAATGCATTCAGAACAGACCCACAAGTTTCAGCAAAGCCCATAGAGGAAGGAGGTAAATGGGCTCTTTACCTTCCAAAGCCAAGGAAGCTTTCACAGCACTACTGCCATTAGAAAGCCCAGCAAGGCTCTACACTAGAAGAAATTGAGGTTTGCACAAAAAAAAACCCACTACAGAACTAATTAAAAGGAAGTCCAAGGGCCTTAAGTCCTCTTGGTTATCAGCATTGCTGCTCCCAAGATAACCTGCTCATGGATTTTGTGCCAGGGAGATCAGAGTAAAGAAGTAAAAAGACTGCTGGGGATTGTCTGGATTAGCTCTTCCTTACAGAAAGCACAGGTTCAGTAACCTTCAGACTAGGTATTTTTTAATGCACTATAAAAGATAGGTCCCTATTCTTCCATTGCTTTAATTTTCCTCTGCAATGGAGATAATTTTAAAAGTCCTGAAAGGCAGCAAGTAATTCTGTGCACTTACAGCCCCATGTAAAACGTTGGTAAATGACTCCTTAGGAGGAACAGAAATTATTTCTTGCCATTTCCAAGCAGGGAAGATCACTTTGGCAGACAGCTGTGTGTGCTCCTGCCTCCCTGGATGTGCACCAGTGCCTCAACCAGGTTCAGTGGCACACATGGGGCAGTTCGAGGACCAATTCTCTGGGCCAACACAGGGACCAGATCCAGCACAGAGGCAGGAATCCCTCCTTCCTTAGGAGTTCCACAGATGTGGTTGAATTCAACAGGACAAGGAGTGAGGAACAAACACAACTTTTCTTTCTTGCAACCGCTCCCTACCTCATCATGGGTTTTTCACTTAAAATCTATGGCAATTAATATTGCCTCATTTTGGAGACACAGCGCCAGCCCCTGGCAAGCTCCGGAGCATGGAGCTTCTTCTTTGTGATGCTGGTTGAGGGATGCTCATCAGCTCTTCTGTCTTCTCCAGGAGGAGTGTTCAGAGGAACACTTATCTGTTCAGAACAGTTCAGAGACGTAATTACGTTTTACAGCACTAAATGGTCCCTGATGTCAGCAGCAATTAGACTTCCGGCAATTTCAATTTAGAGATGGCCTTCAGATTTCTCCCTCTCTCTTCCTTTAATGAAAGACAGCGTTGCAATTAACAACCCCCCAAAATTGCCTTCAGTGTTAAATACAAAGATAAAAGATCTGGGAACCCCCTGGGCCCAAGCGCGTTGGAGCAAGGGGTATCAGTGAAGGGATGAGAGTGGCAGAGTCACCCTGGGACAGAAAGCTTCACTCCTGGACACTGAGACCAGGGGAAGAGGAAGGGCTGGGCAGGTTGCTGGGGAGGGAGGAAGCCAGGGAGAATGAAGGCCCCTCATTAACCAGCAGCTGCACGGCTCCTTCATTAACAGAGATGCTGGAGGCCACGGCCCATATGCTCCCTCATCACTGCTGGAGAAGGCATGCCCAGACAGACCCTGCCCATTCTCATATGCTGGCCTTGCTGGGTGCCCTGCATTTATCTCTAGCACTTTAGGGTGTCTCTGTTCATGGACACCCTCTGGGAATGAGCATCTCCAGGGGCTTAAGGGCCCCTGGAGGACCAAGAGCACCCTATGTGCAACCTTCACCTAGACCACTGATAGGGCAGCCAGCAGGAAAAGGTGAGACCTCATCAAATGCCCGCACCTTCCTGATACCAAGGTATTCTCCTGGAAACCAGAGAGGAGCTAATCCAAAGCCACCTTGGTTAATTAACACCCTGTGTCGCCCTTAGAAGGGCTACAAGCTCCCTGATGCCCTTCACTCTCGGGTCTGACACTGCCCAGTACCTACACACGTTTCTTTGGCGTCAGCAGCTCGGGTTGTGATAGGGCTGGCAAACCCATGCTCCAGGCTCTGCCGAAATCAGCAGTGGTTTGTTTTGTTTCCTGTGTAAAAAAAAAAAGACTTCTCTTGGCCTTATCTGGATTGAAAAGACGATTCAAAGGTTATAAATAGCAGTGGCAGCATATGCTAAAGAGCTGTGCTTCAGAAGTAAATATCCTCATCATTTCAATGCACATTTCCCCTGTCATCTCTTCTTGCCTCCTCCTGTCTGACCAAAAGCATTGCCAGGTGACTTGCAAACCCTGCACCCCTTAAGACTTTCATTCTTCTTTATGTCTTTAAACAGCCAGTAATTAATATCTGCATGACAGCTTTGCCTGCCTAATTATCTTCTTTGCTCAGAATGAGAGTCTTCCTAAATAACTTCTGTGTCGTTGCTTGCAGCAGGCGTCACAAGCAGCCGTGCACCAGGACAGGCCTCTCAGCTGTAGTGTGGTGAAGTTGTTTTTATGCTGCTGCAGCTCAGATCACAAGCCTGCTCCTCCCATGAATAAAGCTGGACATGCTATAGAACTGGCTGGGTTTGTACACATATGAATAGCCCCAGAGCACTGGCAGGAGCAGTATGGAGTAACTCTTCCAGCAACACCAACTCTCGCTGCATCCCCACACTCTCAGGCTGCCTCCCCATCTGAAAAACCAGAGCCAAACATATACAGAGAAGGGAGGAAATTGCCCAGCACTGTCCACAGCCTTGCTCCAAAGCCAAACAGCAGCTCAGGGAAACGAAGCATATCTTCAAGGGCTAGAAACTTGCTTGCACATTACAGAAGGGTGGCAGCTGTCTCCAGTGCAAAGAGAAGCCACAGCACTGCTCCCTCAGAGTGTCCACGTTTCTACCCCTGTGCTGCTTGTGCAGAGATTTCGGAGACCCTTAAAAATCCATCAGGTACAAATTCACTCTGGTGCTGTGGAGGGTAAAGCACAGGCACTGGAAGGGCAGTGATTTGATAGGAATCAGAGGAGATGGGAGGTGAGACCCAGCTCCTCGCAGGTGGCACATTGCCACCTAGCTGGCATTTGCTTACTTTCCTTGCGAACCAAGTTCCTCCGGCAGCGTGTTGCCTGGCTGGGTGGGAAGCATCCCTGGTGGCTGCGGACCCCAGGGGACATAGCACTGCTGCTGTCACCAGGCACCAGCCAGGGGAACCTGAGATGAGGTGACAGCCGAGTGTCCCAAGATAGGAGGAGCGAATCCCCTTCCTTCCCAGCCCCAAATCCCTGTGGGTCCTCTGCTCACAGCAGATGCTAGCACTGGTCCAACAGCACAAAACCACCCTTCTGCAGGGTTTGCACCACACGTGTTTCCCCACCTCTCCTGCTTTTTTCCACCTCCTCAGCAGTTCCGTTAGGGACAAATGCGCTGCAGGAAAAGACCTGCTCTGTACAGCTTGGGCTCCAGTCTTGGAGCATCCCTGCAGACAGAGGATAGAGAAGGCATAGAGCAGTGATGAGTTCCTCTTCCAAGAGCCTTGGGATGGCAGAGCGTGCCAACCATGACCCTGCAAATCCTCACAGCAGCGCTGCTGGCAGGTCTGATGGGAAGGGCTGGCTCCAAGCAATTCCCAGTGCTCCCAGAGCCAGCCCCGACATCTCTGCTCATTATCTGCTCTGTTAGCTCCCTTGCCCTGCCTGCTCCCTGCCACTCGCTGCATTCAACAGGCTGGTTATGGCTGCCCCACAGGGACCATGCTTGTTTTCCTTGGCACTTCTACAGCTCCCCTGAGCGCTGAGCTCCCCGGCTCCACAGGGCTGCAATTGTGGTGCCCTGAAACACTGGCCTTAGCCCCATGTGTTTCAGAGCCATCAACCTGAGCCTCTGCAAAAGTGTCCCAGTGACTGGTGCCTAAATACCCTGCACAGCTCCCTGTAGCCCTGCCAGGGAGGCTGGCAGCTCCCATCCAGCCCCTGCCCAATGCCACCCTGCAGTGCTGCAGTGACTGAGCAACACAGTTTCATCACCCATCAGGCTGGTGCTGCTGGAAACCCATAAACATCAAACTGGAATGAGCATAGGGGAAACCCAGGCAAATACTGCATTTCTCCAGGCAGGGGCAGCTCTAATCCTCCCTCCCAGCCAGCCAGCACCATCACAATGGTGTTGGAGGAGAGAAACCTGCAGGCAGGTGGCACAAATGGGAAGGAGCCATCCTCTACTCCTCCCAATGGATCCTAAACATGGGAAAATTCCTCTCCCTGCACCTCTGTGGGGCTATACTGGGAGCATCTCTGGGGAGTGAGGTAAGATGAGACCCTGCCCAGCAAGACCTTGACTTGTGGGTGCTGCACCCAGGCTCCAACATCACCATTGCTGTGTGTCACCTGAGGGAACTGTCACAACCTAAATCCCAACCTGTCTGCTGTACAGGCAGAGAGAGGTTCCCCAGGGGGAGTTTAGTGCAGGTGACTAATGCAGCAGCCCTGAATCACCCACCACGGGATGTGGGGGAGCTAAAAGCCACTCCATAGCGTAGCCGATGGCTCAAGCCAGGCTGCAAGAACCCCCTCCCAGCTCCCTGCCTGGGAAATGGGGCCAGCGAACCCTCGCCTGGCTTTGCCACTTGGCCGCTGAACATGGAGGAGTGACAGTCTCACCCTGCCCATTTCTGCCAGCCAGTGCCCTGAGAGCAGCTGAGGCCATCCCGTGCTGTCCCCAGAGCTGTGACACCAGCAGTCCCATTTCCCCACGCTGGCACTGCTGTGCTTTCACCCACTCAAAACCCACCACATCTGGCAAAGCAGCCTCAGCAGTTTGCCTGACACCTGTTACGCTGTAAGAAACACTCTTCCTAACAGCAGCCGGGGCGAGACAAACACCCGCCGGCCCCGGCACCGAGCCAAGCTGCTTCCAGCAGCGCTGCCAGGGCTAAATCCAGCATGCAGCGCCCTGGGCAATTTCCACACAAGTCACTCGGTGAAAGCGCTGCACCCCATGGCCCCAAGCGCTTCGGCTCCCACACACACCTCTGCCCATGAAGCCCAATTGCTCTCATTTCTATTGCTGAGGTGAGCAAAGACGATCTAATAATGAGAGCAGAAAATAACCCAAATCCGGTTAAAGTCACTGTTAACTGCCTGGCTGGGACAAACGTGGCTTAGCAGAGATGTTCTCCCTGGGAGCACAGTGGCTCTCAGCTCCTGCATAGAGAGCATGACCCTGGGATGGGGAGAGAGGGACCATCGGTCTGGCTTGTACCCAGAGCCCCAGCCTCTCCCAGAGCTGGCGGTGAGCAGGCAAAGGGGAGCACACGGGTGGCCGTGCCACCCTGCAGCAAGCACAGCTCTCAGGGAGCTCTCTCACACTCCAGGGCCTGGCATAGATGGCAGCAGCCCAGGCCAGCCCAGCAGCGAGGGAGTGATGCTGAGGCAGGGCTGTGACATTTTGCACAGGAAAAGCCCAGCGTTGGGCTGTAGACAGCTCAGCGTTGTGGGAGCTCAGCCTCCCCTTCCCCCAGGATGAGCACGCAGCACTACTCAACAGCACTGACTCCCTTCCTCAGCATCCCCCAGCTTCGAACTTCGTGCTCAGTCCCTTGCAGGATCTGGCCCCTAAAGGCTGGGCTGAACGGAGACCTTGGGATTTAACCCACCTCACGGAAAGCAATGCTATCCCAACCACCGTGGCTGGCTGGCTGAGACAGCTGTTTTGCAGCCTGCAAGCTCCAGCAAGCTGAGTGGGAAGGATGTTTTGGGTGGGGAGGGGTTAAATCTCACTGCAAACACCTGCATCTACCAGAACCAAAGCCTTCTGTTCAAAAGCCCCCCGGCCTCATGAAGGGCTCTGTCTGCAGCTGGAAGGTGAGGGATGACACACCGGAGTTTGCTGAGGGAAAGGGCAGAGATTTCCTGGGCAGATATCATTCCCAATGAATCTCTCCGATCTGGAGCCGGGTGATGCTGGAGTGTATCACCAGCTAATCAGCAGCGTGGCTGGAGCAGGCTGCACCACTGAGACAGATTAACCAAAGGGTCTGAACCCAGCTGGCAGCCTTAGGAGGCAAGGAGCCGAGGAGGGATAAGGTAGAGAGTGCATCAACCACAACAGCAAAGCACAGCAACTGGTGGCTCTTGGGAGACTTCCCTAGTTTGGGTTCAGCGGCCAGCCTGGCTGCAGCAAGGACACTCCCAGGGCCTCCCTCCACCCTGGGCAGCACCGAAGCAGTGCGGTGACAGCCTCCCTGGCTAGAGCAGAGCTTGTCACTGCTGCAATGTAATCCCAGGGACAGACAGCGTGGCCAGCAGCCGGGCAGGGTGCAAGGCTCAGGCAGCAAGATGGGGGACCAGTCCCTAAGACCCACCCTTCCCCTCAGCACCCAGCAAACTCCTGTGGAAACTTAGAAACTCACTGCAGTCGTCGGACTCGTAGCCCTCGGGGTCCACCACCTCCTCAGGTGCCTGGCACTTGGCTGGCTGCTCGGTGGGTGTTGTGCCATATGCCCCGAAAAGCTGGTCCACGTCCTCATCCTCTTCACGGGGCGCCTCGGCGGGGCTGACGGAGGGCTGGCTGACAGCAGAGCGCAGGGTGCTGCTGCGGCCAACACCAGCGGGGAGCCCGCGTGGGAAGCGGGGGAAGTAGTCGGATATCTGCTTGATGGGTTTGATGGGGCCGGGGCAGACGTCAATAGCCATGTGCTCCTGGATGCTTATGGTCGTTTTCTCTCCTTTTCGGAGTGTCATGCATGCGGCTGTCGCTGCCAAGCCTCGCCGGAGAAGCCCGGACCGTGCGTGAAGCAGCCGTGAAGTTTGTGCTGAAGGAAGCAGGGGCAGGTGAAGGGGGAGGCTCCGGCGGGCACCTTACGTGGTTCTCGCGCCCTGAGCCTCAGACGCCGCACGCATGCTGCTGCTGCTGCCGCCAGCTCCGGCTCTCACACAGCCCCTGATCCTGCCAGCGGCTGCCTGTGAATAAATGAGCGAGACGGAGAGACGGATAAGAGGCAGGGGGTGGGCTCTCGGGTGATGTCACCAGCTAGCAACAAAGCGGTACCCAGCAGCGGAGGAATGAGGGCTGTGGCCGGCCCGCACAGCCGCCAGCGAGGGCAGCCAGCCCCCTGCCTCTTCCCCAGCAAAGCCCCGCTGTGCCCGGGGGGAGCAAAGCAGAAGTTGGGTCGAAGCGCACCTCCCCACACCCCTTCAGCCCACCTCCCTGCCTCAGCAGGGTGAGTCCTCACCAGACCTCTCTGGAGAAGGGAAGGTCACAGCGCAGGGTCAGGAGCCGCTGTCCTGTTGCGTTGCATTCCCTGGAGTGGGAAGCAGGGCTGTCCCAGCCCCTGGAGACTGTGGCAGTTCCGGTGGCATCCCAGCTCACAGCATGGACGAGCCAGAGAGATGCTCTGTGCATACTGAGCAGGGGCGCGGGTGGCACGCTGCCCACTCCCGGCTCCAGCCACACTGCTGCTCAAAGGGGTCGCTCTGATTTGGTGCCCTGTTGCTGCAGCAGGCTCCAGTCCACACAGCAATGCCCCCTCCAGTGCTAGGCAGGCTGGGTGAGCCACCCACAGCCTCTGGGGCTGGGAACGCACCAGGGACTGAAGCAACACATGGCACTTGCTCGCAGCACAGCCGGCACAGCCTCTCCCATCCAGCTTGTGGCTGCCGGCAATGCAGCAGGTAGATCATCGCAGAGGAGCGAGCGATGGGTAGGGCCAGGGCTCACAGCCAGTGTGGCCACGCTCAGCACTTCTCTAGCAACCTTTCCAGGCAGGGACAGGGCCCCATCCCTAGCCAGGAAGGGCACAGGCTCCCTGCAGCCTGCCACAGGCTCCTGAGAAAACGTTGAGTTGTGGCTACCTCAGGGAGTTGGTCACAAACTGGTGTTTTTACCTAATCTCCTCCTGGGTTCACATCAATAAATCTACAGTTCCACAAGCTACTGGAGGTGGACTTTTAAGCAAGGAGTGCCAGAAGAGAAATGCTGTGAGAACACAGAGCAAAATGCTGCATGGAAACTCACCCTGCCCAGGAGAACGTGTCTGAAGTATTTTGTAGGGACAGCTCCCCCACTACAGACTTTCTGCTGACTCAGGTGTGGTGGGTCTGGCATGAAGCTGGGACACCCACCACCCTGTAACGCTGATGACAGCCCGTACCACCAGGTAACCTGACAACACAACAGATCCCATATATCAGTGCGCACAGAACTGCAGTCTCCTGCAGGCAGGCATGCAGATGTCTATTAAAAATAAAGCTCCGTTCTTTGGAGAATTTCCCCCAAAACCCAGCAAAATCACACTCAACCTTTTTGTCAAATAAAGAACTCAGTTCTCACTCAGATTTTGGTAAATGTTAATGAACGTCCCTGACTCACAACATACTGACACTAGGCAAACCACCCTAATTTACTTCTCGCCAGGAAGCAAACATTTATCTCCTGAAGCATCCAAACTTGTCATCGCTCTGTACCTAGACATGATGCACACAGATGCTCTAATGATCTGTGAGAACTGGTGACCTCTCCGCTGCTCCTTCCTCTCTCTACCATATATTCACCTCCGGGCAGCTCCCACCTCTTGTGCAGAGGTGATGTGTGCTGTCCTGCCAGGAAACAAACTGCTCTCCTGCAGCAAGGTCCAACAGCAAATCCAGTTTAACCCCCTTCCCACATCCAAGGACTCTGAGTATATTAATTCAGATGGAAATGCCACCTGCTTCGCATTCACGTGGCCGAGGCTGAAAATCCTGCGGGTGGCAAGACGATGGGTGGGAACAACATGGGAGGCACAAAATGCTGCCTCCAGGTTTGGAGCAGCCTGAACGTGCTCATCCACACAGGCTCCATCTTTGGGTGCAGCATCCAGGATGCGGTGTGGACACAGACAGAATGAACAAAAATTGGGCCCGATGCCCAGAAAATAGCAGCAATTCCCTCTAAGAAAGGGCAAATAAATAAATAAATAAGATTAAGTTATATATGACAGCCTAATATTATTATCATCATTACAAAAGCATCATTATTTTAAATGTTTCCCCATAGAACATGAGACACAAATAGACAAGGATTGTTAAACAGGTCAGGAAGTCAAGGCTCTGGGGGTTAAGGTGAGCCCCCTGAGCTCTGCCTCCTCCTGTGTCATATAGCACCCCAAAAGCTGCCCTGCAGTGCTGACAGTCCATAGGCAAGGCCCAGAAGCAATGATGGGAGATGCTCACCTCACCCAGGGATGCAGAGAACAACCAAAGACACAAGGGGCAACTTGCACATGAAGACCAGATTAAGGGAAAAGCAAAGGCAGAGCTGAAGCAGGCAAACCTCCCTGCTGCCAGGGCAGGATTGGCTCCCAAAGGAGATCGCGTCCCCAGACCTTATAGACTGAAAGAAACAAAACCAAGACTTGCTGCTGATAGTCCAGATGGGACTTTCTAGTCTCTGACTGATCACAAGCCTACTGAAAGCAGCTGGAGTTCTCCCTTAGCTTTTAATGAGTCTCAAAGCAGCTTGCTTTTTGAGAAACCATACTTTTTCTACCTTCTCATACTGCCTGAATATTTCCTCCTAGGCTGCACAGCCTAATATTTACTGAGGGCTCCCCAAATATGGTATACGCAGGCACCCAGGACTGGCAAGACACATGACAACATGGAAGGTAAAAGGGACAAAAATAGAGAGTTGGGCTGGGAGACAAAGTAGGGCTTGGAGATACAAAGCCAGTTTCCAGGTAAAGCTTTTAATTCCCACCGTCTGTCTAATGCCCTGGAATGTGACTTGATTTGATCCCTCGCTCTGCTGGGGTGATTCAGAGCTACTGTCATTGCCTACACACACGACCTTCATTTTGCTAAAAGGGGGAAAGCTGGCATCCTTGCAGCCCCACAAGAGCAGGGGGAGACAGTTTATATGTTATATTGCTGATTCCAGCAGTGGAAGCAACAGCTCTGGCTGGCAGGGAGCCGAGCCTCTCTGGAGAAGGATACCCCATCCCTGCATGAAGGGAGGACATCCTTTAGAGAAGGAGACAGTGGCCATCACAGAGTCAACATCACATGAGGAATAGGATGATGAAGAAAAACACATTGTCCCTGTCAACTGCCACGTTTCCTTCCAGTGGTGTGTGCAAGCTGGGACAAGATCCTGAGCTCAGCACCCATGACAATGCACTTCAGTGGCTTGTTCTGAGGTGCAACAGAGAGGTCTGGCTGCTCACACCAGATGAGGGCATGGGCTGGTGTGCCAAAAGCATCCCATAAAGAGAGCTGGAACATGGGATGCAGGAAAAATCACTCCAACTCCAGCCCAGCCTCAGAAAAGCATCCTGACCGAGGAGAGCCTAATCCAGGTTTAGTTTCCATGTTGTTCTGAAGCAGGGAACAAGCAGAGGCTTAAGCACATACCAAGCAAACCCTGTGCCACTCACTCACCCCGTGCCCAGGGCAGAGCCATGCAGCAGCCCAGCTTCCTTCTGCGACCAAGGAGCCGTCCTGCTGGTGCTATGCAGACGGGCAAACAGAAGGAGGATTCCTACAGTAAACAAACCAGTAGCACATAGATTAAACATGCATCCAAAAATACAGGCTGTCCTCAGGACACACTTCAACCGCATTTGTTTCAAACACTAAGCATCAAATTCTGCTGTTGGTTACTCCAGGTTTAAATTAACAAGAACACGGGCTGATTCCAGTTTAATCAACTCCTTTCAAATGAAAAGCACAGCAGCAGGACTGCACTTCCCATTGCTTCCCAGAGTCAATGACTGACCCACTGCTTCTTTAGTTAAACTTTCTCAGCTCAAACCCAAACAATATCACAGAAACCCTCTGCTCTGCTGCTGGAAAAGACATCAGCCTGAAGAGTGCATAGATGCTGCCAAATTAAAGCCTTGTTACGAACCCCGGGGGGGACTCACACTGCAGGTTGGGAACAGGGAGGTTTGACAGTCACCCAGGGAGGTGACACAAAGCAGCACAAGCCTGCACAGCCCTAGCTTGCTTTTTCCCAACCATTTTAAGACTGTGTTAAACCACAAGTACCCACAGCCTCAGGCATGAGAGGGTGCCAGCAGATAACACCAGCTCAATCTGGTGGCAGGGGCAGGAACAGGGAATATCAACACTGCCAGCCCAGCTCTGCCAATGCTGCTGCAAGAGACCCCTCCTTCCCTTTGGGGTGACTCAGGAACTCCATTGTCTTCAGTCCACCCTGCTTATTGTATGAAACATACTTATTTCTTCTTCGAATAAGCTTAGCTCCTGCATGGCTGTGCGCACGGGAAGGGGTTAATTGGAAAGCAACACGTGCTTTGCTCCTTGGCTCACTCCAGGCACTGTCTTCTGGCTGATGCACAGCTACTGCTAATGAGGTTGCTTCCCCTGCAAGACCTCTGCCCTCGATTGCTGGGCAGGCTTGGCTGAGCCCACCAAGTGCATTGTGAACCCTACCTGGTTAAACACCCTTTTCATTTGCTAAGTAAAGCAATAATAATAATGATAACTAGGAAACTTGGCTAAATAATCCTAAGAAGCTTACTCCAGGCTGTGCCGATTAAGACTCCCCAGCAGTGCCCATGTCCCAGTGCACCCTGGTCCCCACTGCTCCTCTGCATGAATAATATCTGAGGTTATCTGTGCTACAACAGGCCTTGCTAACAACCATCATTTAACCAGATTTAACCAGCAATTACTAGCTGGGAGCACAATCACTGTGGTAAAATACAGCCCACACTCTATTATAAAGCAGATACAAACAAACCCTATTAGAAAGCCAGGCAAAGGGCAAATGCCAGCAAGAAAGAGCCCTCTCCCATCAAAATACTGCTGAAGGTTCCCAGAGACCTTATGAAACATCCAGCTAGTAGCAAGGGTGGATGGCATCTTCCTCACTAGCACTTTGCTATCCACAAATGGACCTCCAAGGGAGCTTCCAAGAGGATAGGAGGAGGTAGGGAGGCATCTGCTCCCTGTGGATCTTCAGTGCCGTTCAGGATGGGCCCAGAATAGCTAAACTTTCAGAAGGGGCTGATGTTTAATGTGTAGCATATGTTGCCATTTCGATGTGAATCCCAAAATAGTTGGTGTTTTGTTTTGTAATCTTAATGCACTGGTTTTTGGAATCCTGTGAAATATCTTCAGGGAGGAAAAATGTTGTGCACCTGCAGCCTGATGTACCATTTCCAACACACTATCCACCTGCTAATCAACCACAGTAGATAACTAGCTGCTGTAAATATTAGGAATGAGCCTTTCTTGACTTTTTGCTCTTATTTCCCTCATGGTCCTTGGGTTCCCTCTAGCTCCAGAGACTTAGCAGGGTTTTGGCATCACAAGGCCAGGCAAAGCCACCTTTTTGCATCACGTTGGCTCTTTTTGTTATGTGCCTGTAAGCTAAACGTAAACTCAAGGGAGGGGAGAGTTCTGTGTAGCATCAACTCTTATTAGGCTAATTTTATCTGCTCTCAGTGCCTTTCTGAGCTGGAGTCCATGTCCTCTGAGATTATCCAGCTGACGTGTCTTAGTAGTTTTACCCTGCTTTTACCTCTTCCCGACTGTCTCCCAGCTGCAGGAGGATGACAGCACCACTTCTCCAGACTTCCCAGGCAGCTGGGGCAAAGCCTGATGTTTATTCTGCAGTAGTATCTTACCCTACAGTGGCTGGGACAAGCAGTGAGTGTTGGCTTGGAGAGTTGCACTGCTGCCTCCTGTACACCCAGCCCTTCGGACTCCACAGATGTCCAGAAACAGAGTTAACATCAGCATTTAGTGCCCAGCCCTGTTGCTATGGGAATTGCTAGACTTTCTGCTCACATTTTGATGGGAAGAGGCATTTCAGGAGTCACCACCAGCTTCCAGAGTTACCACACATGAAGCCAAGTGGGGGCAGAAAGCAGCCAAGCTTCATGGAGGCAAGGGGAGGACTGCTCCCACCCCACGCTCCAAGAACGTGCAGCTGGATGAAAGCAGAGAGAAAAGGCCACCGATAACCGGCAGCATCAAGATGATGCACAGTGAGCTCTGGGGATTCATGAAATAGCATCTTGGTTTTGCAGAATTAAAGAGCAATTTGGCTGCATTAAGAGAGCATTATAGCTGTTCCTCTCCCACATACGCATCAGGCTAACGACATCCTGTCAAAAGCAATCTAACCAAAGCCCCCGTTCAGTGCTGATACTTAGTGCAGTAAATGTACCTGTCACAGCCCTGCAATGGCTGGTGTAGCTCTGTCCTGACTGCTGCTCCTCCAAGCTGCTGGGAGTTGTCCTGTCCATCCCTGGACCATTGCCCCAGTGAGCTGCAATGGAATCAGCTGCCAGGTCATTTTCCTGGCCCCATCCACAAATCCCAGTATCATGCTAACATTGCAAAAAGCAACACAAATGAAAGAGTGAAATGAAAGCCCCTGGAGTCATGCAAAGGAGAAGGACAAATCCGTATATACTATGGGGTCAGGCTGCTGGAAGGGGCAAACAGCCCCAGCTTACCTGAACCTGCCAGGGCTGCTCAATTTTGCACTACAAGCCTGGGCTGAGCCCTTCCCAGGGGCAGGCAGCTCGGAGCAGTCCATGGCTGCCAGGCGGCACGAAGCTGCAGGAGCAGCCGGTGACGAGGAAGCCCCGCAGTGCCCCGGCAAGCAGCTACACCGGCACCTGCGGGTTAGCAGCAAAGAAATCGAGGCCACAGCCGAGACAAGCAGACTCCTGCCCAGAGAGCAGCTTTCCTGGCGACGCTGAGGAAGGCAAAGCCAACCTGCAGGATCCCTCTCCTCTCGCATCGATGGGCTATTTAGCTGTCTGACCTTATGTCACCCGACCCAAGGCGATGCAGGGCAAATTTCCATTCCACCGTGGGGAAGCCTGAGCATTTTCCAGCTCTGAGTGAACCAGGGAAAACAGAGCTGTGGAGCAAGGGGTAGACACCAGCCAAAAAAGAAAAAGGAGATGGAGGGAGAGGCGGACAGGTACAGGAGCATGGTTCACCATACAAACATTGAAACTATACCCGTCTAAGGGGAGGCACCTCCCAGGTCATTAAGCAGCCAGAGGAGTCACTAGATGGCCCTGCTAGTCTTGTTCATCTGATCACAGCGATGGATATTAAGAAATGCTAGTTTAGCTACTCTGCAGGCTTTTGTGGACTGTGAAATCTGCTCTGAGTCTCCTGGGAGGAAGGGCTTCCCAAGGAGAGCACGGCAGCTGGGTGGTACCTTGGGCACACATGTGGAGGGGACACCCCAGCACACGTGGCACCTCTGGGCCTCACCAGAGAGATGAATGGTCCTTCCCACTCCCACCCTGACCTGGGTGTCCCCTTCCCTTCCTGAGACCTGCTTCACTTGCCAGGGACACTACAAGTCTGTGCCTCAGCGTAATCATATTGACAGTGATGGGTGTAAGAGCCAGGGAACCATATTAATGAGCATCAGGTTGCTGGGTAATCATGATATTAGCATTATTGGATTAGGACATTTGCATAAATTGGGCACGAGCTGCTACCTGCATCAAGACATATGTTTACATGAATTTACATCCATTTGCACCCCAATGAAGCTTGTCCAACTGCATCCTCAGCAGCTTTCTCGGTGACCAGTCACGGCCATTGGCAGCTGAACTCCAGGGACCATCTCCTGCTGTCAAGCACAATACCAGGCCACCCAGATACCAAAAACCCAGCAACTTTTCCTTCTCAGGTCTTACACAGGTTACACCTCAGCTGGGATAGGCACGCCCCTTGCAGGGCTAAGGCACCCCCAGCCTCAGCATTGGAGTCACTCAGGCTAAAATTGTCCTCTTCCCACTCCCCACGGACTCCATTGCCTCCCGAGAGCTCAGCTCCTGGGTTCCAGGGTAATGGGCAGTTAAATCCATCCTACTCACAGCTGTGAAAAGAGCTCAATAAAACACTCCCAGCAGGCTGCAAAGCTCAGGATTTAAGAGGCCAATAAAGGGAACCCAAAATGAACTCTTTTTCTCTTCCTTTTTTTTTTTTTAAATTGCATGATCTCTGATTCAATTACTTGATTTTACAGGAAAAGGGAGACAGATTCAATTACTTGATCCCTGATTTCTTAACATAGAAATATGGACTCTGCAACCAACAGAAAGACAAAAATCCCTTCGAAGCCGCATTGCAACAATTTGGAGGCATCATCTGATTTATATGGCTGTAAGAAATAAGCAGTTTCCCCTCCTGGCCTCTTTAGCAGAACCTGCTCCAGCACTAAAGTAGTGCAGTAATATCTGAGCACAGAGTCCTGCAACCCACCCACAAAATTACAGGGCGAGAGGCAGGCAGTGGAGCAGCTCACTGACTATCTGCCCCTAAACGCCTTTCTAATGTAGAGCTGCATGAGGAACTACGCAGTCCCTTCTCAGACCTGGTAATTATGAGTTGGGATGGCTCAGAAGGTGCATGCTCACTCCCTGGGCATCTCCAGCCTCAGAAATTGCTGCTGTGCTCCTTCCAAACACTGACATGAAAACAGGCTAGCCCAGCAGTGTCCAAACCATTTCCATCAAGACTCAGTAACCACAAGCCTCACCACCACCGAAAGCTTTGTGAATTACAGTGACTTATCTCCAAGTACTGGCCTGAATGATGCAAAGAGCTAAACCCTGAAGTGCCCTTGGGATTAAACATGCCTGAACTAATCAACAGCAATGAGAGCAAGTCCTGCAGGGAGCTCAGTGGGAAGTTTGCTGGGATGTGGTGAGCTGGAACAGCCCTCTCTCCCCTTACCTGGTGCCATGCAAATAAAAGCACTGCTCAGACAAAAATCATCTGGTATTTTCGGGGTCTGTTCACTCAAACCAACCCATATCCTCTTGGTTTCATGCCACTTCCTGCAGCTGAAGAAACTGGAAAGAAAAGCAGCAGCATTAAGAAGCTGCTCACTTGGAGGAACCTGGCCCGCAGGGACCCCACTGTCAGCCTCACTATGCCCAGCAAAGCCTTGTCCCATCTCACAGCTGGATCAGCCGTGTGCCCACATGGCTGCACGGCATATCCCAGTGAAGAGAGACCAGCCCTGTCACTGCAGCACAGCAGAAGGAGAGGAAAATGGCATGTCCTGTCACTACCCTGATCCCACCCACCACCTCTGCCACTGGCCTCACATAGCTTCAAAGCCTTTAGTATTGCTCTGCTTTAATGACTCAAGTTATTAAATGGGAACATTTTAACCTGTAAAAACCAGGTCAAGACCCTTGGCTGGAAGGCACCTGAGAAGTTCCCAGTGGATTTGGAAAACTCTTACCCTTTATTTTCAATAGAGTGCATTGTCTTTCACCCAAAAGCAGTGGTCAGTTCCCATATTTGAAATCTTTTGGGCTCACAAAGCTCATGAGAAGTAGAAACCAATCTGGCAGAGGGGTCAGAGGGACTCCATCTCAATGGGATGGACAGCACCAGAATCCCTGGCTAAAAAAATCTTACTTGGCAGAATGCATTTGCACATGATTGCGTCAATGGTGCCAATGCCACCTGTTAATGCTTAAGGACTTCATGTGACAAGCAATCAAGGTGGGTTCCCAACATGGCAACAGAAGAAGGGAACGTACTGGTACATTGCTTTCAGGATATGGGCTCAGGCAGGGGCAGAGCACTCACATTATTTATTACCATGTAGATGGGCCCCTGAATGGCAGCTGCTTGAGTGTTTGATCAGCCCAGGGCTGTCAGCGTGGCTCACAGCTGGAAACACCAGATAACACGAGAAAATTAAACCCCTTTTCCTCCCTCTCCTGGCCTCTCCAGTGGGCCTGTCTCAGAAAAGAGAAAGGAGGAAGGAAAATCAAAAAGCCCAATAAATTATGTCCACTGCTGTACAACCCCCAGCCCTGCACCTTCAGTGGGGATGTTGGACTCCAGCAAGGACTGTCAGGCAGGGCCTGGAGGATGTGGAGATGAAAGTTCAGGGATGCAGTCCCTGGCATAGGAAGGAAAAGAGGCCATGGAGCGAGGCAGTGGTGATTTCCAGCTAGGGAGGAGCAAGCACAGCCCGGCTCAGCTCCAATCTTTGCCCTGATATTCCCAGCCAAGCCCCAGGCAGAGCTGAAGCAAGGCAGAACCAGGAGGGCAGAGCCAGTGCCCACAGGAGAGAGCTGTGCTCTCCTGGCTGCAGCCCGAAGGAGCAGAACCAGCCCTGTGCACAGTTCTGGCTGTCTTTGCATGGTGGTTTGCAGACCTTGATGAAGGTGGGGCTCAGCTCCCACAGGCATCCCTGCCCCCCCTGCAGCGTGTCTGTGCTTCCATAAGCTGCTCCCCCATTGAACAAACCCCTTTTCTCTGTCTTTCCCACATGCTGGTGTCTCGCCCACCTCTTAAAAACATCTGTGGGACTGAGCCCATGCTGCAAAAATATGATTCCTGTATACTCCTCTCTCCACAGAGGCAATGAAAGGGGCTGCATCTGCTTTCTTCCCTTCTTTTCCAGTCCTTTCACCCTCCTTTCCCTATCTTTGAGGAACAGATGCACCCATTCATAGCCATGCAAAAGAAAGTGCGTATTTGCCTTTCCAACTGCAGTGCAGCTGGTAAAGCACAGGAGGGAAAATTATGTTTTGTATGAATACACAAATTATCTGCACTGATCTTATTACACTTGAATAGCAAACCGACAGGAAAAAGAAAACATGAAAGAGAAAGGCATTGTTTGGGCTGTGCCGATGTAGCTTCATTATTGTTTATCCCCTCCAACCACTCCATCATCCTAATCCCACTGTCTCCCACAGTGACAGGTCAGTAACGGTGATCTCCTAAATAGCATGATACTGAGGCTCCCAGAATGAATACAGCAGGATGCAAACCTGGCAAGGCAATGCCTGGGAGATGGCAGCACCTCTGGATGCTTGCCCTGCAATTCCCAAGACAGGTCCAGACCAAGCATCCAATTACTCACAAACATTATCGTATTGGTGTCAAAGGATTCATGGTGGTAGCAATTAGCAGAGTGCTGGAATATACTGGGGTGATACAGAAACAAAGGCTCAGTAACCCCCTAACCCAAATCCTTGCAGATATTCATCACATGAATAAATCCCTAAAGCCCACAGCAGAGCTGTACAAGAGGGTGCATGCAGGGCAGAAGGCTTCCCCATGCCTTGATGATCATCTTTTACATAGGGCAAACATATGTGGCTCTGTGCAGGCTCAGCACCTTGCACCGGGGGTCCTAGCTCACTGGGCAGCACTAGAAGCAGAGCAGAGAAGCACAAGCAGCTCACTGCAACCCCACATGGGGCATCCTTCACATTCAGCCCTTGGAGAGGGGCTGGGTTTGTATCCCGGCCACTTGTGAGTCCTCTGCAGGGAACAGAACTTGTTTTCCCTCCCCAGCCTTCCTCCAACACAGCAGGGAGAAAAAGCCCTTCTTTTAAAATTTCCACATGGAAAGTGACCTCTGTGTTCCAAGAGGACAGGAACCAAAAATCATGATTAAACACATGAACTCCACCACACAATATCTTTGCAATCCCTTAGCCCTTAGATGCAAAGATGCCCATGACTACCGAGGGTTCAGGGCAGGACAGTGCGGACAGCTCCTCCCCGGTGCAGTGGCATCTGATCAGCCTAGGTGACAACAGCTAATTCCTCATGCTACACACAACACAGCGACTTCAGCAAGTACAGAAAAACAATCACAAGGTGGAAATTCAAACAGAACACGAGTCACCTGCTATCAGAACAGGGGAAAATTGGCAAGTTTCCTACTTAGCACTTACTACATCAAGGCTGTTCAATGATGCTAATTAAACAGGTACCTCCCAGACATAGCCAGAAAGATTTACATCCCTAATTTGCATTTCTCAGTTTATCTTTCTGTCCTCCAAGGCACCATTTTAATGGTCACGGTGTGATTGCTTGGAGGAGTTTAATTTTGCATGAGTGTCATTTGAAGATGAAGGTCTGTCCCATCAGTGTCTTGACAATTGCTCACCCAGGGTCCAGAGCTTGCCCTCTGTTCTCCTGCAGCAGGGCTCAGCTGTTCTCTGAGACTTTCTTCGTCTCTTGAGCTTGGCTTCACTAGTAGACATATAAATAATGCTGGGCACAGCCACTCTCAGTGACCCAGCTGCTGTCCTTGGCCAGGGGCTGGGTATGTATCAGTTTGAGGACTCTTTTGGGGGTGAATGAACCTCAGAAATACCCAGCACAGAGCCAGCACCAGCAGCTGATCGGGGGGCACATGGGGCAGGGCTGTTAACTACAAAGCAGAGCAGCACTGGAAAGCAAGGACCAGGCTCAGAGCTGTGATCTCTCCACGCAGCTCCAAAATCCAGCCCCAAAACCCAAGCCCAGAATGTGGCTGCTCCAGAGCAGCTCCTGCACAAGTGGTTGCTCCAGTGGGATGGGGCAGAGCAGCAGGAGGGAGGTATATAATTGCAAATAATTAAAAGTGGCCACACCACTGTGATAATTAGTCTGAAAGCAGAAGTCATTCACACTCAGGAGGGGGAAGGTGTCTCTGCCAACACCCCTTGCCCAGATGGCCCTGATAAGGCCCTGATTAGCTGCAAGTCTCCAGCCCCAGATAATAACTGCTTACAGTGATTAGGCTGGTAAGAGACTTGATGAGAAAAGGGAGGTGGTGACACCTGTTTGCTGCATTTGGTCAACTACAGAGTACCTGGGGAGCATCTAGGAGGAAACAGCTTATAGCTGGGGGCCAAGAGAGGGCTCAGAGCACAACAGCTGCTGTTAAATTGATGCAGTCCACAATAAAAATACTTTAAAACCACAATCCATCCTTCCTGGCAAAATATAGATACATCACATAGAAGCACTCATTCCAGAGAGGGAAAATAAGAGCAACAATCCCTCCAAGATTTTACAAACAGCTTCCAGTGCCAGACAGAAATCAGTGCAAAGAAAAGGAAACACAACGGATGCCTTTAAACAAACCCACAGAACCTCTGCAAAGCATGGAGGTGAGTGTGTATAGCACTCCTCCTGGAGGGGATCTGAATTCATCCCTCAAGTATGCGGCTCCCAGGCACTGATCAGAGCAGCATCCTTGGGTGCTCATGGACATCTTAGGGGCTGCTTGGCAGCAGGACACATGCTACAGCAGTGAATTACACCAGCCATGGGGCTGGCTCCTTTCATGTTTTGCTATGAAGGTAACAAGAGGAAGTATTTGTGCAGGGAGAAAGGTGCAGGGCAGGGGTGTACAAGGACGGCAAGCAGCACACATTGTGCTCCTGTCTGCACTGCTATGGAGCTAGACAGAAAAATCCTCATCTCATGCCTCTCAAGCATCGCAGGCATTTCTAGCACTACCTGAATGCACTGCCAATAAGAGGCAGTGGTCAGGAGGGAATCTGAATAAGCAGCTCAAGATAAAATTTTTCCAAGTTGCTTACCTGTCACCTGCCATCCTGCGCCTGCTGAAAGTATCATTATTCGATTGCAGCATCAGCCCTTCAAGAACACTTCCCTGAACTCTTTGTCAATCACATCTACCTGTGGAAACAAGGCATTATGATCGGAAAAGCAGTCTCCATCATGGAGAGGAACAAAGCGATGGGAGAGGTGGGCTGCTGAGACATTGCTGCCACCAGCCCTCTCCCCTGGAAGGGAACATCTGGGAGGGGAAGGGAGGAGAGCAGAGCAACTGCTGCTAAGTTTTATTTTACAGGTGAACTTCAGCCATCTGCAGAGGTTATCTGCCCTTTTGGGTCACTGTCCAAACGCTCCAGATGATAGTCCAGGGCCTTTGCTGACCGATTCAGTAATGGCCAGAAACACATTGTCTAAACACCAGCTGGTTGCCCATTTGCTTCAGCTATGTTGAACTACTATGCACGGCTCCCACAGAGAAAGCACCCCCTTCCCCTCAAACTATAGCTGCAAAAAGCAAACATAGCAACTTGGCAATTCATAGCCAGTGTTTTTTGACTCAGAGAGATCCCACAGTTGACTTTCCCATGTACTGGCTGTTGTCATGGCAAGCGGAGGAGGGAAGGAACAACGTAAGAGATGGTTAGTCCTTGACACACTCCATCCTTGGACTAATGGCAGCTCCCCAGCAAAACAATCCCAACAGCAATTATCGAGGCTCTTTAAAATGGGAAAAGCAAAAACAGATTAAAAAGCCATTTGAAACCTTGAAGCTGAATGCCAAGTGGAAGAGAACGCTGAGCAGCCAGGGCTGCACACTCTCGGTGAACAATGCTGAGATGCTTCGCTGTAGACAAAGCTAAATGGACCCCAATTGTCAAACCTGAGCAAGGCTGTGGGGACAGCACTTGACACAGGGGCAATCAGTGCTGCTTTATCCTAAGTGGTTACGATGTGGAAAACCTTCCACAGAGGGGCTGAGGAGCACTCCTGTGCTCCCCTGCCATTGCCACCACAAGGTACTAAAGAGAGGCAAGACAAAAGATGACTTTCAAGTGCAGAATTCAATTATGCTCCAGCCACGTGAATCACCATTCCACTGGCTGGATCATTTTCTTTCCTTGCTGGAGCCAGCCCAAGGATTTGGAGAGTATCCGCAACCTGGGAATGGAAAAAAACTTTTTACTGTTTCAAGAATGGCAAGCAGTTGTTGCTGAGCCAAAGCTTTATTGTTTTCAGTAGTAATACACTACATAAAAGTTGTAAGGGATGGAGACAAGAACAACAAAGTAGTAAAAGAAACACAAATGACAAGAGCAGACTAAGCACTATTCACTGTGCCCTTCTTGTCCACTTTGAGCCAACTCAAAAGGCTGACAAAGGGTAGGGGTTTAAGATAATATTTCAATGAAAGCTACAAAACACAACCAAGAGAGACGCAACAAAGGGAAAAGTGGTCTTTAATGGAAAATATGAGCTACTGCTGTCCCTTCATCACATTTACGTGTGGCTAGATCACATTCTCCTGAGCTATATCCTTCCCTCAATCCACAAGGAATTTTTCCACAGATGACTGAACAGTTCTGGTTTGAACTCGTGGGACTACTTCATGGAGGTAAAATATAGAGGTAAGAAGTTTCCAGTCTTACTGGTACAAGAGCAGTCCCAGATTTATCCCTGACACTGTTTATATGAAACCTAGTCTCAGTTAAAACCCAAACCCATGCCTCAACGCAGCACAGTAAGCCAGCAAGGATTACCAGGTTCCTGTGCAGAGCTGGCAACCCACAGCGTGGTAAAGTCTGTGGGAAGTAAGAGTGGGAGTGAAAACACAGCAGACCTGCCTGCACTGCCCAGGAATGAAGGATAAGAAGAGTTTGAAATTACATGCTCTGGTTTAAAAACTCTTTCCAACTCCAGTGTAGTTTTTTATGAGAAAGTAACAGGTTTAAAGAAAACTGAATCAATTTTTAAGTATCTTTTTCCTTCTCTTTCTTCTATAGAATTAACTTAGGCTGTCAGGCCAGACTGTCTGAGGCACTGCAGTAATGACAGTGCGAACAAGACAGCCTCAGTAGGACTGTCAAAAGCTCCAAGGCAAAACACGACTTATTTTGGTGGCAAAACACTTCTGAAATCGAAGACCCTGCAGCTCACAGAAGAAACAGCACAGCTGCAGCTCAGAGATCACACCAGCATTCCAGCAAAAGCTGACTTTTGGATTTACTTTTTCACAAATAATAACCATTTTGGCATTACCCCTTTCAGAGATGCCACTGGTTGAGTCTCAATGGCCAGGTTTAAACACAGACCACAACATAAAGCATCCCTCAGTGGAGTACAACCTCATCCCTTGCTCTCTTCAACACCAATGTGGTTTCTCTTTATGTCATCTCAAAGAGCCTACATCATCCAAAGTTTTGTTTTCATTTTTCAAAGCGTAAAAACAGGTCACAGAGGAAGAGCTGGAAGGAATTTCCCAGCAACCTGCCATAGCATGGTAACGGGAAAAGCAGTAAGGGAATGCTCCTCTCTTGGACCATGGTCATTTAGAAGGGAAGTCAAGGATTGATTTCTGATCTCCTGTTAGAGTGTTCCAACACCCAATCTCATTTATCTTCATACTGCAGCCCTGTAAGAGCATACACCACAAAGCACCCAGCAGCAAAGGAGAACAAACCAACAGAGTAATAACCAAGCGAAAAGGCTGACATTAACAGGCACAAATTGCCTTTAAATCCATGATTTCAGAAGGAACTTTTTGAAATCCTTTGTTTATTCTGCTAAAGACAGGTCAGATCGAAAGCATTTAATAAAATCCACAGACTCCCACTTGCTTAATGTGGGTTTTGTTCAGGCCTTCAAAGATCTAATTGCTCAAGAGATGTCAGGTAATTTAATTTTTCTCATCTGTCAGGCCTTAGAGGGATATTGTCCATCCTGGAGAATAAGCAGGACCAGGGCACACAGTTTTCTACAGCCTGATTTGTGATGATACCATCACAGTGAGCCAGATGCTCAAAACTTGCAGGAAAAAGGCAAAACAAAGGCCTCTGCTAATGCAAGAGACGAAAAGGTATGCATGTGGAAGGAGAATCTGCACTGCTTAACAAGATAAAGTAATTTAAAAGCTTTTATCCTATTTGGACACACAAAGGCAGCCAGTGGGCCATGGGGCGGTGGGCATTCTCACATCAGGAGACGCAGTACACATGCAATGCCCATGATCCCACTGGCAAAGCACCACCACAGAACACACAAGCCAGTGCACAGCCAGGAGGACCAAAAAATTCACAGCAAACTCCTTTGAGCATTTCTTTACTACCTGAAGTGCCCCCTGAGCAGACAGCCCTATCACAGAGACCTCAGTGGGAGTGAACAGGAGCACGACTTCGCCAGCTGATTCAGGATGCCCACACCAAACTCATACCAAACCAGAACAACAATGACAAGAAACACAAGGGTTAACACCCTGCTCCCATGGAGTCAAGTGCAAATCAAAGCCCTAGTATTACCCTTTCGGCTCACAGAGGGAAATTCACCCCTGGGCTGAGAAGCAGTAGAAGGGCTGCAGTTTCTTCACACCTGCTTTCAGGGATATAGGGGTGAATTTCCCCTTCTTCTGAAGATTGCAAACCCAGACTGCAAGACCAGGAGCTGAACCCAGAGCTGGGCTTGACAAACCAGGAACAGCAGAGGCAGCACATGTTTCTTCAGCTCCTGTGAACACACTTTATCCATCCCTTCCAAGAAACATGGGTTTGGACCCCATGGCAACACTGCACAGTACCCTTTTCTGAGCAGCATCCCAAAGTGCAAGTCAGTCAGCAGAAGGGGAAATCAGACCAAACCATAAACCAAGTCAGTGAGGCAGGGAGGACAGGCAAGTGCTTCCCCAGGTGCCATCGTGTTGCTAATGCCAGTGCAAGAGCATCATGAAGTCACCAGCAGCAGCAGTTGTTGTCTGGAGTGAGGTCTACAGGAGTGGGCAAGGGGCAAGCGTTGGATCCAGGCAAAGCAGCTCCATCTTCACCTCCATCAGCGTCGTGTTCTGGTGTGGATGTACCGTTTGCCTTCAAAATACATAAAGACAGAAGTTTTGTTTGGAAAGCAGTGAAGGGGAAAGGACTTGACGAAGTTATTATTTTATGTTGCTTTTACATGCTCAGTGCCATTTTAAGAGCTTCCTAAAAATAATAATGAAGAGAATGTCTATGCATCATTACTCCACACTCTGTCAGCAGTCAGGGCCCATTAAACTTTATTAAAGAAGGAAAAGACAGGGGAAAGAAACGGGGAAAGAAAGAGAAAGAAGGAATTGTACTGTTAGAATTGGTCCTCCGGTATATGCCTCCCTCAAAGGGCCAAGTCAGATGGAAAGCCAAGCCTCAGCTCTCAGAGGTTTCCAAACCAGATGAACAACATCTATGTGCCACAGAGCAGGTCCTCCACACGATCTTCCTGCCCTCCATGTGCCTGGCCATGGACAGGAGCCATGGCAGAATGCAATCCCTGCCATGGCTGGGGATGGGTGCAGGATAGCAATGCTCTGCTGCAGAAGGTACTCTGGCTCATGTTAACTAAACAAACCTGAGCTAATCACTGCAGCAGCCCCTGGTGAAACTCAGGTTCTGCTGGGAGGTGCTGCTTCCAGTGCATGGGATGAAATGTGGGGCTGGCAATGTGGAGTGCTCTAAGACAGCAGTGGGTCAGTGCTAAGTTCTCTCCACCTTTTTTGAACTGAAGGAGACACAAATTACGTTCACTCCCAGAAAAAAAGATGGGATTTTTCCAGTCACTGCATTCATGTGAAATGTTTAAGGCACAAGGAGTCCTACAGATTCCTCCCACTGGCTACTGGCTGATGTCCCAGTTGAAAGATAACCTCCTGAGCCATAAAATCTCTTAAAGTGTTTACAAAGACTCCAAAATCCAGATTTTTAACTTCCATATGATTCTATAATACTGACTTCCCATGCTCTTTCCTTTATGCTTTGTTTTGACAGATGACAACTATTGCCCTCAGTGCTTTGTGCAAAATGCTGAATAGAAAGCTAGAAAGCATGAAGAGTAAAAGTATTGCAAAAGGCAAAGAATAAGTCTAAGGACATGGGGGCAGGAGGCCAGACAGGGTGGTTGATCAAAGACCAAAGCACAAACCTCAGCAATGTGAAAGAAGGCACAAAAATAGGATTTTCATCTTCAGCAGCAGACTTGTTTCCAGATATATTGAGTGAAAGTGCCAAGAGAATGAGTCTTTGTCATTCCTCTATTTTCAAGGGAAAAGTCTTCAATTTAAAACTCCATAAAGAATTACAGAAATAGTGAAAGTAATTTATTTTTAGGTACTCGAGCCTTTATTCACTTTAAATTCAAGGCTGACTTAAAAAAGCTGAAAATGTTTTGGTTCTACCACTTTTTGAGGACAAAAATAGTTTAATTCCTTAGAACATGTAAGGGGCACATGCTTCTTTTGAGGTTAATATTTACAAATGCATTTCGTCTAGAATGCAAACCTTAAATCATTTCCTAATGCTGTCACTACCCAAAATCATGTTTTACTTATAAATACAGGAGGACCATTCGGTGCTCTGCAGTACCAATACGAGGAGGCAGAGACAGCTCAAAGCTTCTGAGCCACGAAGGCACAATTCATTATTTTAACTCTGTGGAAGAAGGACAACTCATCCTCCTTGGCAGCAGGAAAACTCAATCCTGTGGCAGTGGCAGCAAGCTTTGAGCAAAGAGAGAGGGCAAACAGCAGTGCCCAAAGATTAATGAGGCAGCCAGCGCAGGAGGCAGAGGCTTGGGGGGAGAGGGTGGCTGTGGGTGAGGGTCTCCCCTCCACATCTGATACCCCTTCCTTCCTAACCTATGCCCTCAGTGCAGGCAGAGGCTGAAGGCAGAGGGAAGAACAGGAGGAGTTGTGAGCACAGCTCCCTTGCGTGGTTACCCACCTATTCCACTGTGGTGCAAAGCCAGCCCTACACTGTTTTTCTGTAGCTCACATGGAGGAGGGATCGAGCAGTCTGAAAACATTTAAGCAACTTTCTCACCAAGTGCAGGAAAACAAAAGTCAACTCCCCAAAGACTGCCTTGAAGAAAGTCATTAAAGAAATTACTATCCCATTCAGAGCCTAATTACTGTTAGGACAATCTTTTTTCCAACGTGGAATGGAGTAGTTAGACCCACTGAAGCAAAATGTTACCTCCTCATCATTCCTGAGGGAGCAAACAGACATTTGTGAAACAGAATGGAAGGGAAAAAAGAAGTTCATGCTTTAACTTCAAAGATGTCCTGAGAATATCCTGCCACAAAAATAATGCAGAATGGCTTTGCCTGTCATGTATTAACAGCTTGCATATTTATGAGCAAAAGTTGATGCATACCTCAGCCGAGTAGGCACTGAGCCACAGAGAGAGTGGCACCATCTCATTTCTAAATCCAGTCAATTTGTGAAAGATGGGGCATAAATCTCCCAAAATTAAGAGAGATTGAAGCAGTATTTCCTGCCCATCTCTCTCAGCTTCAGGCCCTTTTCTCATCTCTGCTCAGCCTCTCCCAGCATGACAGCTACAAAGCAAGCAGCCAAAGGGAGGCATCCAGAAGCTGCAGCTTTAGCGCCCTGGAAGAAGAGGCCAGGCTGGACCTGATGACCACTTCCGGAAGTCCTTCCAGCTGGTCTCATGCTGTGATTGCAGGCCAAGATGTTTCTTATATCCCACCAGGTACTGCCGTCATCCTTTCAGCTCTTAGACCCAACACCACCACTGTTTAACATGGCTCTGTTTAACTGCCAGCTGCTGTACTACTCTTAAAGTATTAATGATTTAGACAACACATTGGCAAACAAGCAGAGATGTAGAGACTGTGATTTGTGCTCAGAGTATGCTTCTTGTTAATTAGCTTATCTTGTGGCTGTTTTCAAACCTCCTCTTTGAAGCACAAATCAGAGCCTTCTCTAGCCCCACAGCCCATACCAAGCTCATTCACCGCTCCCTACCAGCAAGGTGTTCAGGTGACCCACAGAATACCAAACAGGATTGGACTGACCTGCTCCTGAAACAAAAGAAGACACTGAGGACCCCATTAACTGGACCCACTGAAGTAGAACTTGCTACTGATCTGAGAAGAGGTGCCTTTTTCTGTTCAGTTTATGCCCTGCAGCAGCCAGGTCCAAGCTCAAAGAGGTTACTGCCAGTAAAAACTCTCCATGGGCAAATGAAAACCACTATAAGATATTGACAATTTCTTTAATTGTTTAACATTCCCTTTCTTTATTAAAAATATCATAATTAGCAACAGTGAGGATTTTGCTCTTTTTTTAACTGAGGCATCTCTTTACACATCAGCAGTACAGCCAGAACAAGGTGAGCCACCTCCCTAGCTGAGGGTAAGGGGGAAAAGGAAGATTGTGCCTCTTTCGTGTGTGCAAATTGAATTGTCTTTACAATAAAACATTCTCCAGGAAAACCAGCATATGACCTTCCTCTTAACAGCTACCATGTCAGAGCGGGCACCTCCAAGAACTGGAACTTCAGAAGAAGAAACACCAGACCCTCAGAAAACAATGCTTTTGAAAGGGTTTGAAGGCAGGTAGTAGGAAAAAGGAAAATAATT
This sequence comes from Coracopsis vasa, assembly GCA_026283785.1. Lineage (NCBI taxonomy): Eukaryota > Metazoa > Chordata > Aves > Psittaciformes > Psittacidae > Coracopsis > Coracopsis vasa. The sequence goes on from JANHGB010046649.1 coordinate 56,804, forward strand.
GGCAGCCTCTCAGCTCACCACTGTCTTCTGAAACTTTGGCTCATGGGCTGAGGTTGCCTAAATCCCAGTACAGCTCTGACAATGAGTCATTTTATGACAAACCCCAGGCTTCATTATCTGCCTCACCAAACCCCTGTTGGAGCAACACACTGGAAACCTCCAAACTCTTCTTAATAGCTCCTTGTTTCTCCTTGGCCGCACGACCATGCTGTCATCTTGGCCTTCAGGCTTAAAGAGCTAAGGACTACGACAGCAGCTGCGTCTGCAGTACCACTCTCTAATTCCCTGTTCTGGCTGTGGGCTTGGATTTAAGGATGCTAAAGTGTTCTGCAAAGTCACACTTGAGAGCAGAATTAGAGCATAGGTGAGAATAAGAAGTGAAAAGAAAGTCACTGGTAGAACACCACCGGAGGTGCTAATATGAAGCAAAACTTGCTTCCAACACAGTGTTACAAAGTTAGAGCTTTTCAGAAAAGTGATAACAATAACCTCCTTTTAACATCCCTATTCTGCAGGTAAGGATCAGCACTTTAAGAAAGAAAGGATCTTTGCCCCTTGCTCTGCTTTTGGGTCAGAGCAGAGCACAGGGACTGTCCCACAGGCAGGGAGATGTGCAGTGAAGATGTCAGTCTTGACATACAGCACACATCACCTCCCCGGCTCTTTAAAGAGATGGACAGCAAAAGAAGCCTCTGCTTTTTGGCAACCAGTGGCATCCAGAGGAACCCATTATGAAAAGCCTCTCACAGACAGATGAAGCTCTAATCTATAGATGGTGAGAGGCACTGCCACCAGTCCTGAGGCTCCCAGCATTTGCACATCTCAGACCTCCAGCATCCCAAAGCACATGAACCCCTCTGCAAAGCAGGACACTTCCTAGGGTACTACAGCACTGGTTTTGCTCTTCTCTTTATTTTCTGCTCTTGCCAGGCCCCTGGCAAAGCAGGGGGGCATTCAGTACTGCAGCCTCCTGGAAGTTCGATCTGCTTAAAACACCTGATACAGAGCTCCACAGAACATGAGGCCACACAACTCATATCACTGCATAATGCTCATTACTAGATTCAATATGTAATGAATCATGATTGTCAATAGTTTGCTGCATAGATCACATCGTGGCAGCACCTCTCCAGCTGGGCACATTAAAGTGCTCTCAGAGTAAATGGACACTGACCGTGCTTGCCCCTGCTGCTCACTCACTGCACAGAGGTAAGGACACATCCCAAACACATCAGAAGGAAAACAAACTCACTTTCCCACTCTCCTCCCCATCTTGAAGTGCTGAAGATGATCCACACTGTGGAAAAGAGCATGCAGCCATGGCAAACATAACACAGGCACAGGTTCCAGCTTCAGCTCCTTGCAGAGACCTTTGGTAGAGTCTCTATGGCTGCCCTCACCAGCACTCACGTTAGTGTACACAGGACAGGCTCAAAGACAAGCCAGCTACCCTGTAGCCCATCCTGCCACCTCGTGTGGTCACAGAGCCACAGTTGTAGTGCCACCTAACTCCCTGCAAGCCTATGGCAGCTCCCTGGCCCAGGATGTTCATCTGGTGGCTGGTTCCTGATGTGACACAACACAGAGAACCCTGCCTATTGCCACCCTTCATCAGCTCCCAAGCCTGTGCCTGATGGCTGCAACCACCACCAGCTCCATTCCCTCCACAGCACATGTCAGAAGTACTCACTGTAGTCTGTCTTCCCTTACCCTAGCTCTGGGGCCATGGAGCCCTCCTACCAAGGCTACCCTACCTACTCCCTGCTGCAAGCACCATCTCTGAACAAAGTAGCCTCTTCTGCAGGAAGACTGGGAAATAAATGACTCCAGACATAATGAAGACCTTTACAGACACTCTCTAGTCAGCCAACCTCGCTTAACCTTTTCCTTAGCAAGATCCTCTCTTACATCTCAGGGACTGTTATAACTGGGCTCATGAGATTGCTTCAGTTTTTGTTTTTTAAATCTATGCCCATGCTGCCTGTCATTTTTAGCTCTCCCCTGCCTACCAAGGAGAGATCCCACTGGAAAGCACTGACCCCTTCTGCCAAATTTTGCATACAAGGTTTTTAGCAGCAAAAAGGCATTTTTTTGCCTCTAGAGATATTGTTTGCACTGTCATGGCCAGGCAGCAGTTAGTCCCAACAGCTGGCAGGAAAGCTTCAAAGTGCTAAGCGCTGTACACACACACAGTTCAGAGGTGTGCATCCATCCAGACTTCAGCACGGCCATGAAGCACCAGCAGAAAAAGCACTCAAGGGGTCATAGAATCCTAGAATGGTTTAGGTTGGAAGGGACCTTCAAGTTCATACAATTATAACCCCCTGTCACGAGCAGGGACACCTTCCACTAGAGCAGGCTGCTCCAAGCCCCTGTGTCCAGCCTGGCCTCGAACACTGCCAGAGATGGGGCAGCCACAGCTTCTCTGGTCACACCTGCTATCCACCACCACCCACTTCGATCCTGCAGGACAATCTGCAGCTCTGCTCAGCAGCCACCAGAGCCAACACACAACAGCAATCGGACGTCATTAATGCCACAGCCAACAGGGACTTAAAATAAACCACCCCATCCAGGACAGCACTATAACCCAGTGAGATGACAGATAGAGCAGAAGTATCACTCATCTGATTTGCTTTGCAAAACCAAGAATTAAAGAAAACTGCAAATGCCTGAAACTTTGGGAAGGGAGGGAAGAGCAGAGAAACAATTTTATGCTGGCTATTTCTAGCAGGAAGCGTGGGGAGGGGGGACGATGACTCCATGTTACACTTGAGGATAAACCTGCTCTCTCTAATCCAATTTATGCCTCAACATGCACAGCACAAAACAAGCTTAGGAACAAAAGGAGCCGCAGCTCACAGGGCAGCAAGAACGCTCTGGAGAGAGCGGCACTAAACGATAACTTAAGGGGTTATTGACTAGATTAGTGGGAGCTGCAGAGAGAACACATTTGCATCTCTTTCAGCTGCTCCAGATCAGATGTGATAGCAGCTTCTGCTCTCACAGTCACTTAATTGTTCTGAGGTTGTTGAAGGGGGCAAAAGTGTCTTCTTCTTGCACTGCAGAGTTCTAGGAAGAGCCATTCTTGGCTTTAAGAGCCATCTAACATTAGGAAAATTTTTATCCAGTCTCACAAAGCTGTTGGACTTCTGCTTTCCTTCAGTAAATACTCAATCAGTTCTGCTGCCTCTGCAGGGCAGACAGAAGCTGGGGGCCTTGGCTGGGACAAAGACTCAGTCTACCACTGCTCTTGGAGGTGGGTGTAGGCAGCTCCCACCTCAGACAATTACTCATGTTGCAGAATAATTCTGCACTCAGGGGAGAGGGAAGGAGTGAGCTGTAATGTGACAGCATCTGCCATGAGAAAAACAGCAGGGAAAGGTGATCCTGGGCTGCAGCTTTGCCAGGTGTGCAGCTGAGAAAGCTGTACTTCGAAGCAAGTAAGCCCCTAAAGCATGGATCTGCCCAGAGAGGAGGTTCAGCTTACCAAGGACTCTGCTGCTGGCATCGCTGTCTCGCCCATCGGCTGGCTGGTCGCTGTGGCAGCTCTCCGTGGCACTGGGGTCAGCCCCCTGCTCGCTACCCAGGCTGCTGCGGCTCCCTGACAGACTTGGAGAGTGGGTGCTCCCCAGCACCCTGCCCCTGCCCTGGCTGGGCTCCCTGATGGGTGCTGCAGGGACACAACAGAGAGATGCTGATGGGGGACAGAGAAGTGGGTGCTCCTAAGGGCCTCCCCATTCCCAGCAAGACACCCTCAGGAACAGGATCAATATCCACTTCTTGTGCTCTACTCCTAAAACAGCAGTGGTGATCCCAGCATTATAAAGTCAGGAGTGAGGAGCCGGCTGGAGATGTGCTGCCAGGAAACCTGGAGTAGCTCCCAACTGCAAGGGCAGATCCTGAAAGACTGTAGGCAGTGGAGCAACCCACTAGCTGTTTGACCTATTGATGTTATTCCAGTGAGAAAGGATCAGATCCTCACCTGGCACAGCTACAGCCAGTGCGATTCACCAGTGTAGGGCAGGCAAGTGGCTGAGCCAAAACCCACAGTGCCAAGAGCCAAATATTTAAGCACTTTACACTTCCCACACTACAGCCAAAAGGAAGAACAACTCCTCACCTAGTCCTGCTTGCTGCTTTCCGCCTTGTGAGCCTTTTGACCCTGCAGGTGAGGGCTTATCATCCAGGCTGGAGGAACTGAACTCTGTGTCGCTCTCACTGTCACTAGAAACCACTGCAGAGAAGATCAGGGGGAGGAGAGGAGAGAGACAGTTATTCACAATGTTCATAACACATAGCAAAGAGGGTGCCAGATGGATCCAAATAAAACATGAACTGATGCTGACTCGCTGATCACGTTCTCCCTCTCCAAAAGGAGCCCTACCTGCAGTTCCCCCACAGCTGTTCACTCTTCCTCTCAAACACGATGTGCTTTTACTTTTTACAGCTGATTTATTACTCTACTGCACACACTCCAGTGGTGCAGCACCTGAAGCAGATGCACACACCACCAGTGCTGCTCTGCTAAACCTGACTGGGGCCATGATGATCACACTGCTGTGCTTTACTGCCCAAAGCTCTCTGCTGCAAAGCCAAGAGCCCTGCAGTGTGGCTGGTCTGGGAACTGGGCTCTGCTCCCACTGATCCCCATGCCGGCATGCCAGCAAGCACTCTTCCTCCTGATGTTTGCCATCTGCTACAACATGCTAAGGGCTGGCTACAAGGCTGGTTTCTGCTCAGCTGCAGGTAAAGTGGTCCTGGCGGCACTGTAAGAGCATCCACGATTGAGTTATATGGGGAGAGGGGCTGTTTTCCTCCAAGCTGCATTTCAAGTGTGGCAGGGCCTTTGTGGAGGCTCCAGGATCTATGAGGAAAACACCAGATAAAACTGAGCACATCAAATAAAAAACCCTGCAGCGATTACAAGAAGAACCAGTGTTATTAGCTCATCATCCATTCAGCACTCATCCCTGTCAGCACACTGCCCAGAACTGTATTACTCTTATACTCTCAAGGCTTGAAAGGCAAGAGGCCCTCCCCTTCCTCAAGCAGATTGTTCCCCCATTTCAAGGCCACATTTTTATTTCTCCTGGCCATAATCCTGATGCTTTCCACACTCCATAGTTTCCACAGGAGCTGAGAGAGCCTCATTTTGCCAAACAAAACTTCCCAAATTGGCAAGTTGTTTCCAATTTCCACGAAATTATGCAAGCATCTCTCCAGCATATACCTGTGCAACAGATAACTGCCAGCTGCTCTGGGTAAAATGAGAAAGGTGTTTTTCCAGCTCCTGGGTTTTTATAATGGCCTGATCTCAGAACAGAAATGATGGGGCTGAGGAGGAAGGTAATGGGAAACAACTGTCCTTTCTTTGAGGGATTGTACCTACAGCATTTCTCTGCCTGACCAAGGCAGATACCAGCTCTCCTGGCAGCTCAGAAGCCATTTCAAACAATGGGTCACAATTCCTGATAGAAAGTACAACATTGGCTCACGTGGGATACAGAGTAGGCAACACTGCAACCTACAGCCTCTATCGTAGAAAAAGGAAGCCCCAACTATTTCTTAATATTCATCAGTATGTATATATATGCTCACGTTCACATGAGAAATGAGCTCTCTGTTTTGGTACTGAACAAACCACTTTGCCCCCACGCCATGTAGCCAACCTGACAGCGCTGTCGGGTGCAGGAGAGATGTGGGTGCAATGGTACAGCGTGACAAGCACAGGGTAGCAAAGAGAGCTGTCAGTTCATCTCTGTACCAGCCCTAAAATTCCCTACATGCAGTTCACAGCGCTACAAACCCTTTAACTCTGCCTAAGGCAAGAGGATGGGTATCCCTCCCCTTGCACAGGCAAACACAAGCTGTCAGACATTTCTGGCAAAGACTTCTGCAGATGCTCCTGTGTTCAGGCAGCGATCTGTACTACACAAAATATTTTATTAAAAAAAATAAATATTAATAGCTAAACTAGCACTTTGCTGGAGTTAACATCTCTGAGGATATTAAAGCTGGCTCCCAGAGTTATTGCAAAGCGTTACTGAAGTTGCTGTGGCAGGCAGCTCCCCACGCACACCGTACTGCTGGGAAGCTGCCTTGCTGCCTGCACAGCCTTCCCAGGGAATCAGCTCCTGCTGCACCCGCAGCCTTCCCTTCCTGGCACCATCAGGAATGGGACCTTTTACCTGCAGGGAAAGGGGCTGTGGAGCTGAACCAGGCGCAGAGCAAAGGCCTGGTACAAGCCGAGGGGCTTCACTTCTTACTAAGCATCCTTAAAGCAAAGGTTTGGCTTTGGGCTTTGCCATCTTAAAGACAGGTTCATCACTTCCCTAAAGCTCTCTGGGAGAGGTGGGGAATTATATACAAATACTAGAAATAAAAAAGATATATAATACAAACCAGACATACCACATTGCATATTTTTGCTATAAAATCCAAATCTCAGCTGTGAGAATCATTTTGACCATTCCATTGCCCAATTCCCTCAGAAAATGCGCTCCTGTTGTGCTTGGTCACGATCCTTTTCTGGCCTCCTGGATTCATAAAATCCATCCCTTTAGAACAGCTTCCTCCTCCATGAATCCTTCAAAAATTCTGGAAATCAGGATTTATTTGGAGAAGGCCCCAGTGAATCAGTGGAGGTGACTTCAGCTGCCTTCCTTTCTGCCATTCAGCAGGTCAGAGAGGACCAGCACAAGAGGAAGAAAATATTAATGACACAAAGGCACTCGCACCACAGGAGCAGCCCTGTCTGCTCTCATTTTCTCTACTGCCAATAAGAGTGTATTTTACCCACTGTACCAATAATTCCCTTTAAGGTAATTTTTCTCCCAAAGCTCCCAGACCTTCTGCTGGCACTTTCCAGAGCCCAGAAGTCATAAATCTGGTGTTCCAGCAGTTGCTGATATATCAATAAGAGTCGTTGGACAGCTGTACTTTGAGAGAACATAACAGATTTATCCCTCAATATCCAGCTGACTGAAAAAAAGCTCATAAAAAAATATGCAGAGATAAAACTTGCAAGAAAAGCAGTATTCCCACAGGGAATGGGTCACTCATCAAGAGCCTGAATCCCTCTGGCAGCAGCCAGATGGCTGGGAGATAAAAAGTTTTGTTACAAACCAAGCGTCTCTTTCAGTGCAGCTCCTACACTAGATCATGACCAGCATGGACCACGGTTGCATGGCCATCTCCAACCAGGAGGAGGGGACTGAACTCAACTGCTCCCCCTTTTAGAAGCAGCACACTTGCAGCTTTGGCACTGCCCAAAGCTGTAGAGAAGTTGGATGATCCCCTCAACGACCTGCAAAGCACTTGATGTACCCCAGCACTCTCCTCTCTGCTCCATCACTCAGAATTTAGCCTCCAGCACACAGAAACCAGATGAAGCTACAACATCCCCCCGCCCAGCCGCTGCTTCTCTGCCTCTGATAGCGACAGCACCAAGCCCAGCACATTGCATTGCTTGGCAACAGGACTAGAGCACATTGCAACAGGAGAAACCACCAGAGACCAAGCAGAGCAGCAGGCAGCCCTCATGCCAAACAGTGCAAGAGCTCAGGAATCACACTTCTCTTTTTTCCACCCAGATGCTTTACATTTTTTTCTGCAGAACTCGGAGTTCGGAAGAAGGGAAGCCCTGCTGCTTATTGCTTCCCACCCCCTAACGGCCTCATCCTGCCTGACCCAGTGCAGAAAGCCACCCACATTCCACCACATGGAGCAGAGCTGTTCCCCAGCACAAGAAATATTACTGCTATTCTCCCCATGACAATACATTCCTGCCTTAACTAATAGCAGGGTTCCCATGGCAACTGCTTGTTTATTACTGAAAAACTAAAGGCAATGGCAAATCCCAGTATCAGCGAGCGCCACAGGAATAATGGGTGTGTAAAAATGAAACTTCTTCCTGGTGGGTTTGTCTTTTATTCCAAGAGGCACGTTCCTGAAGTCCCTCAGTCCCACTGCCTTCCCACCCTCCTGTGGCAGGAGCAGCTGGTACCCAGAGGACGGCACTGAGCCCTTCCTTTTAAGGGGGAAAAAAGGGACACTTGAGGTTTGTCCCATCCCTGCTGAAAGGCAGCTCCTGCCATAGAGGATGTCAAAAGGACACCCTTCTCTCCCAGGCATTCCAGAGGCTGTGCCAGGACATGGCTGTGCCTGTGCTGGTCCTACCTGACTTGAATCCCTTAACAGCTGAGAGATGGCTCCTTCAGCACCTCAGGAAGCGAGCGGTGGAGTTAGACATGGCTGGCTAAGATAACGGAAACCCTACTGAGAGCTGCCTGTCAAAGGCAGGCATGTGAGATGCCAGAGCTCGTTCCTGAGAACATCCTGCCAAACAAGCAACAGGGCTTCACTCAGTAGCAAAAGGACGTGTTCAAATGAGGGTGTACGAGTTGGGAGCTGACAGATGCTATCAGCCAGGCAGAGGTAAGGCAGGCTGTCTTGTCAGCCACGTCCTCTTAAAGCTCAGCCCAGGCCCAGTTGCAGATTCACGCTGGCAATATCACAGCTATATTATCTCCATGAGTGAACGCATCTGTCCTGCACACCGCAGAGGTTTTGGGTGATGAACAAGAAAGTCCCAGCACTGGCAGGTGAAACACACTTAAACGGAGGGGTGAGCTGTACAAGCTCCCAGCTTCAGAGATGAATTACAGGTCGTTATGCCCACTTAAAGCTGTCCAGAGGACAGGTGGCCTAACAGAGAAGGGCAACAAGGAAAGAAATGATCAGAAAATAAAACCATAAATTAGTATTATCCAACCCATAAAATAGCAGCCAGCCAAATATCAGAGCACAGGGAGAAAGGCAGCTCACCACCCACATCCAAGCTTACCAAAGGCCACTTTGCTGTCCTCCACCTGCTCCTTTTCTGCTCCTGCCAATATTTAGGGGGAGGCCTTCTCCCAAAACAAAGCTCAGCTAAAAAGCTGAACTAAAAAGCAGGCCAGGTCTGGGCTCAACATCTTGGACTCGTAGTGTTTGGTGTATCATGTGAACAGAAAACACCTCATTAATCAGCTCATTTGCTAAGACAACGCTCTTTTTCCAAACGTCTCCTGGAGGGAAGCACAAGCGTCTATTGTTGATCTAATTTGTCTTTAATTACAAAACTTACAGTGAGGCTGGGAGTGCTTTCCTCATAGGGGCCTAAAAAGAAGGTTTGTAAACCCATCTCCCGAGTCCCCTTTATTAACAAGTTATTTTCTCCCTACTGCACTACCAGTAATGTTGATGTAGAAGAATGTATGCTGCTGGTATTGAGGGGATCTAATATTAGAAGAGAGAAGGGGAAGGAGGACAGACAATTGTGCTAATCCATACCAAAAAAAATTGAAGAGAAATCAAAGCAGACTGGCAGCAGCTTTAATTCTGCAGATCCATCGCTGCTGTGCTAATGACCCTGAGTACTCAGCTCCTCAATGCAGAGCTGCTGTTCCCCACAGCTGGCTCTAGGCACGGCAGTGGAGTGGGCATACAAGCAATGACAGGGTGGGCAGGTGGAAGAAAGGGGAAAAGAGACCTACGAGGCAGGGCTGTGAATGGGATTTGATGCAGCAGCGACCCAAAATGCCACATGTGACACTACAGTCTACTTCAATCAAGGTCTACCTCAAAGAACAGGGATGTGAGTGCTGAAGCTAATAAATGTTCAGGCTTGTCAGTGCTCGGGCCCCAGCCCTGTGCAGGGCTGTTGATAAACAGCTTCTCTGAGACACATTTAAAGAACAAGTCAGCCTTGAGCTCTCCGTGCTGCAAACCTCTGCAGGCCTGGAGAAGGAGCTTCACCCTTTGCCAGTCTCATCTGCTCAGAGGAGTCAGGCACAAAAGGACACAGACAGCATCAGCTTGCTCCTACCGACTGGTGAGGAACAGTATCTCTGCCCACTTGCTCCAGGACTCAGGAAGACCCTAGGGAGATGCCAGCGGTGTAATTTCTAAATTACAAAGCTCAAAGTGACCTGAGGTTTCTGCCCAGTAGTGCTCTTTAGAGCAGCAGAAGCAAGGAGCAAACAGCCCCAGGGACAGAGGGAATGAGACCAGCCTTTTGTCAGACTTGGCTGCACAGCGATGTCCATCGGTGGCACCAGGCTATCTATTTTGGCAGGAGCAGCCCTTTGGGCTGCAGCTGCAGACAAGTACCTGCTTCACAGCTCGTCTGTTCCTTGGCAGTCCCAGCAAAACAGTGGGGGCAGCAAGGAACAGAGGAATGCAAGGGTAAACTGAAGGAAAGAGGGTCCAGGAGGACTGGGGCTAGTCTGGACCACCAATGTGCACTTAAAATAACAGTGAAACCTGAAAAATACACCACAGCATAAAAACCCCAACACCACTCACATAGGGAACACACCACCTCTTGTGGGCTACCCCTTACCTCCAACATAGCCTTCCCTATTAGCTGAATCCTGCTAGCCACAATAGAAGCAAGGTCTTTCTCCCCACCTGCTTCCTGGGCATGGAGCAGACAACCAACCTTTTCCCCTGGCCCAGGTGAAGGATCGGCTGGTCCCGATGCTTTCTGCCTCCGGCATGGCTGGCTCGCTTTGCCAAGGCTGTGCGTGCAGCTCACTAGGTTTGCTGCTGCTCTTCAAAGGCACGATGTACTTGGGCAGCCCTTTGTAGAACCACGCACCAGACCTCTTCCAAACCTGGTAGAGACAGAGACACAACACCTGAAGCCTGGGTTTTTATGGCAAGAGAGCACAGCCTTCCCACCGAGTTCAGCCCAGCCAATCCCGCTGAGCTAGCTTGACCTCAAGGTGATTATGCAAACCATGGAGCTTCTTACATTCTCTGGATCAAGACTACATGTTTCTCTGATGCCGTGCACATGTTCCCACACTTACCACAAGGATATCAGGATGAAGTTCCCTGGCCTGCACTAAGAACCAGGCAGTTCAGATTCTGCAGCTGTTGCTTTCCCATTGGGAATGCACAAAAAGAAAAGCTTCCTGGAGAAAGCAGGCATGTGCCATGGGTGCAAATGGCTTCAAGCACATGCTCTGCTTAAAGAAAAACAAGTCTTGCACTGGCTGGAAGGGCAATAAGTCCTCACAAGTCTCTCCTCCTGGGCCAGGTCCCTCTACTTCCAAGAGAGTCAAAGACCAGCAGCAGCTGAGGGACCCAAGCGGCAATGCCAGGACAGCAGAAATGCTGCCTCGTGCATCCTGGATGGCACAACCTTGGTGTTCACTTCACAGAGAAATTCAGGCCAAGCCCGATCATTTAATGGGTGGGCTTGAAACCCCAGAAGAAGAAAAACACCACCTAAATAACCTGAACCTGTAGCAGGAAATGGACTGAGAGCGCTAAACTGTAATATCTCCTGTAAGAATGCCCTCTACTCTCCAATTTAGTTTTAATGCTGCTTATGATGAAGGAGCTCTATTAAGTATGTTTAATATAAAGCCTGCTGTGAGCCAGAGAAAAGGAAAAGGATGGCAGCTTAGACAAGGAGAAATGGCCTTTAAAACCCAATTCTCTTGTGCCTTCCAGCAGTCTAATAATGAGCTAATGAGACAACCAGGGCAAAAGTTAATGTAGTAAAAATATAATTTGCTATTTCATGCAGAGGGATAGAAACCTTGCACTTCTGTTCAGAGTGAAGATCATCAGTGTTTCTGTCCCAAGTTTTCAAAGCATCTTGCATATGGTATCACCATGATGCGCTGGGTGCAAATGCAGATGTCCTTAATTACAGCAATATGTTTGCAATTTGCATTTAGAGCTTAATCAAAGCAGAGGGCAGTGATAACACCTGGCACTCATGAGAAGTTCTTCTCATGCAGGCACAAAAAGCAGGACACCACCATCACCATTTCACTGATGGGAGGAGATTGCTCAGCAGGTTGCCCAGCTCCTAGTCCAGAGCCATCACCACAGAGAGCTAAATTAATCTCTGTGTTTGGGGTCTTGAAAGCCAAGTGAAAGCAATCTGAATTCAGGAGGGAAACCTGGTAGTATGCTTTTTAAAAGAGCACCCAGCAGAAGCAGCACAGGGTCACTGTGACCCAGCACAGGCATCAGTTACTGTAAGAATAAAAGAGAGATGCTCGTGTGCACCACAGCAGAGTCTAGAAACAAGGAGATGAGAACACCCTGCAACTACACTAACATTTTCCTGCTGGGTAACAGCTCAGAAGGATGGTGAGTCTGCCATTCAAGCAAAAAGCTGGGAAGTCAATTCCCCAAAGGGGAGAAAACTGCTAGCTCTTCTACAAAAGGGGCCTTGGCAGGCAGGACACTTTACCAGCTCCTTCACCACATGCAAGGAGCCAAAACAGTGACCCAGCCAGTCAAGGCAAGCTGACACAGCTCCTCCTGTCCCCTCTGCTAGCACATAGGGACTGCACAGCATTTGGTACAGCTTGTAAAACAGCACATGCAAGTGTAGCACAGGGATGCTGGAGGATCATGTTCTGCTATCCCAACAAAACCAAGAATCAAGAAACAGAACATGGTTTTTAAATCTGGGACAGACACCTCTACATGGAGCTCAGTGTAGTGTAAATTGGGTAACTGTACACAGGAGCTGTAGGCTGGGTAAGCCCTGGTCTGCCTTGTTTCAGGGAGGCAAGAAGGCTTGGGAGCAGCTGCACCCAAAGGGTTCGCACCTCAGTGAGTGCCAGGGCTTGAGGAGGGCAGGTTATCTGTCCCCTGCCACACACTGGGTAGCTGGGACACACGTAGCTTCCCGGCACAAACTGCCAGGGAGGAAGCAAGCCTTACAGCCATTCTGTGAACAGACCTTGCAACATCTGTAATTTAATTTGAAGCACTGAAGAGACCTATTATCTTCAGGCGAGCTACAATTTAGGCACACCATAAACCCAATCAGACACAGCAAGGATTGCTGTAAGAAAAGGCTGGTCACCCCCAGGTTCCTCACTACCCCAAAGCAAGTCCAGTTATAGAAACAGTTAATGACACAAGACACCCCGCTCTGAATTAGTAATACTAGTATAAAATTGAGTCTACAATATATATTCACTTTAAATTGGTGCTTCTGACAGTGTGGTCTCATTACAGCAGTACTGAAATTGTTTTGAGATCAGCTCTAAAATAGCTGCAGCAAGATGCTCTCCCCTGGTTTAATTTAGCACCTCTGCATCCCTCAGGTTAGCAGCATGCCCCATCCAAAACGACAGCAGCTCACGTTCTGTTCTGCACATGGACACACAGGTTAGTTTTAGCATCCATGCATCAAAACAGATCAATGCTGCTGACTGCTATTGATGATAATTTCATTGATTGCAAGAGTGGCCTGACAGCAAAGGTCTTGCTTGATTTTAAATTAATAAATCCATAACAGCTCTTCAAGAATAAAACTCACGTTTATTAGCAGAAGTTTGCTCTTTCCAAGGAGGAAAGAGTTCTGCTCCCACCTGTCCCATTGGCACACAAGGTGAAATCCAGCCCCCATGGCAGCCTGAGTTCAGGCAGAGCTGGAATTTCATCAGCAAGAGAGACAAACAGCCCCTTCCAGCCTCCTGCAGGAACCGAAATCTAAGTAACATTGATCACCCCTTGCTCTAAGCGCTTGAAGGAAGGAAGATGTGTATCTGCATGATCCCAGATCAGGATGTGGTGGCCCAGTGTGTGGCTTAGGACAAAGCAGACCCACCACGGCTCACTGGCTCAGCTGTCCCCAAGCCCACTGTGCTCAAACTGCCCAGCCAAAGACTACCAAAATCCACTCCTGTCCTTCTGCCTCCCCTGACACCTAACCTACCCTAAAGCAAAGTGAGGGAGGACATGGGCGAGGAGCTACTTTAGCAATAGTATCTTTATTTTATTACTTCAAACCAATTTAACAGTCATGGCCATGACAAGTCCAGAGAGCTCACTGCCTTTTATAGCCCTGATAACATTCCTCTTAAAAGTTCCATCAAGCCATCATTCTAGCTATAGAATGAGACAGTGAGAAGCAGATGTGTACTTTTACCTAGCACATTCAAGTGCAGCCTGCAAATGAGACATAACAGAGAATCACTGGGCCATGGTGAAAAACATGTTACTGCTCAAACTTCTCCCTCCTCTTTCTCCTTCTCTGAAGATACAGTGCTAAAACACAAAACTTCTGAACAGAAAACATTAGGGCTTACTGATGAAGGGACAGGATCACAGCTGAAGGAATCATAACTAACACTCACAGCCCCACTGAGTTCACTTTGCCAAGCTACAAGCCCCCTAAACAGAGATGCTTAGAAAGGATCTTTGCTGCAAAGCCACATTTTGCTCTACCACCTACTGCTTGCCACGCAGTAGCTGTTCTCATTCTGCAGCCCTCTTCCTTCACAGCAGCCTAGGTTGGGCTGCATGAGGGGAAAACAGCTACCTTTAGCTTCCCATGCTGACACCAGCACTATTGGCTCAATCCCCCAGCAGCCAAAAGGTGGGGGAGCAGGTTCCCATGGGCTACAATACTTACTGAAGAGAAAGGCACCTGCAAATGCAACCACCCTGGGAGGACTTCGTTGGCATTGCCCTCACGCAGCACATGCCCACACACTCACTTTGTCCCAGCTCTCCACCATGGCTCTGGCACGCTGCAAACCACTGGCAGGGAGAAAGAGCAAACGCTCTTCAGCTTCGTTATTCGCATTCATCTGCTTTTCCATAACACAGAGATTTCCAATTACATTATTTACAGCAATCTGTTGTCAACTCCCACATTCAGCACTTGAGGATGAAGAAAATTAAAAGGCGGTGAAATTGCTATTCAGAGCTTTGTTTCCGGAATAGCAAAATCTATCACACCCCTGACCCCAACGTTTCTCATGCTGCAGTGGCTGCCAGCCTTCCATGATTTATCATTCCCCTCTCAATCAGGCCTCTTTTTTTCCTGTGGCTCTATTCTAGAGGACACTATTTTGAGTCTAACCACTTTCTACCACCCCCAAAATAATATGGCAGGCTATTGATGAGTTCTTTGAATTGCAAACAGGTGCACATCACTTCGATTCAATCCAGAGTCACCCAAAATAAACACTCCCCTTCCATCAGGATGGTAGTTTGCCAAGAAATCATCATACCAGGCTGGAATAATCCCAGACTATGCTGGTTGGTAATGTTCAAAACTGTATGAGTGCATATGTGAAAAGGGAACCCCTGGGGGCAAGAGGGGAGGAGGCAACTCCCTTGCTCCAGTGCAGTAATCTTCTTCCTCTGCATGGTTTATTGTGATAAACCAAAAAATGCAGCCAGCCATGAAAATGCCATTTAGCAGAAGAGAAGAAATTAAACGGAAAGTGAAGCAAAGGGGACAAATTAAAACTTTAACAGGTCCCTGATAACTGACACTCTCTTTCATATTTGATGGGGTTTAAAAAATAACTATCTCCCCCCACCCTACTAAAGCTGTTTTCATTATCACTACAATTTTGATGTGTCAATTCAAATGTAAATGTGCACAAATGCTTCCAAGAGTATTTTAATTACAATGATAGCATCGCTAATTATGGATGTAATATATATATATATAAAGTGGTAACTCAGGAAGGTGCTTTGCAGAACCTGGTGGTATCAGTCAAAACAAGGCTGTGCAGAGTTAAACAGCTGAGGAGGGATTTGACAAAACACAGCAGGATCCATGTTCCCTTCAGGCCAGGTGACAGGCAGAATTCAGCCACATGCAACTAATTCAACACGGGCACTGCTGCCCAAGCTGTTACCAAGCTCACATTCTCTGCCCGAGGGCTGGCAGCAGGGAATCATTCCAGCTGTATATATGCCCACCACAGCTCCTCCCAGGCAAGTTTTGCTCCTCTGACAGCTGCTGCAATCAGCCTGTTCTGCTGGAGGACTTGCTCCCTTTCTGTCCTGTGTTCTCATTCCCTGGATGCATCACTGATTCACTGTCAAGCTAGTGAACAGGCTCACTGTGAACCTGTGGCCAGTGTTTGCTGCAGCCATGGAACAGGCTTTCTAGTCATGCCATGGTACTTTATATGCATGCAGAGACAGGATTGCTCCAGGGAGGATCAGTCCTCCACATTCAGTCTCCAGAAAGTCAATGCAAGATGCAAAGACAAGAAAGGCAATGCAACACATGGAGGAGGGAAGAAGGGAGATTCTTGCCCTCAAAAGTCAATGTGATCTTGATTGAATTTGCTTCTACCCTTGCTTGCAGGAACAATAAGACAGAACCTGCATCTGCTTTAATTGCATTGCCCTCAGACGTGGAATTAAATTGCAAAGTCAAATGTCCACAGAATCCTGGAAGAACAAAAAGGTTTTTTTCAACAGATACCTCTACAAACAGCTGGGACAAGTGATATGTCCAAAAAGCCAGTTCTGGCCTAAAGCAGGTGAGGTTTCTCTTACTTCAGGAAGAGAGGCACTTATGATCCAGGGGTGTCTGCTGGTCTTTGGGGATGTTCTCTTTGTCAATAAGAACATCCAGGCTCTTTCAGATCCCAGCCATGTCAGAACACAGTACTTTTGTCCCCAGCACCTCCCTGCCACCTTGGAGACCCTTACCCTGATCATACACATCACACTCAGCAGCTCAAGTGCTGCCAACACACTGTTTTGCTTCTGGATAATTGGGATACAAGCAGCAGACAGAATCCATCAATCGCCTCCACTCTCCAGAAATAAGAGAGTGTCAGAGCAACTTCTTCCTCATTGCTATGCAGCACAGCCTTTCCCAGTGGAGGTTTTCAAGGAAGCAGAAAGCAGCAAAGAACACTTCTGAATGGCTGACGCTGGGATTCCCAAAGGGATCTATGGATACCAAGCATTCAACTCCAACTGAAAATTGATGTAAACAATAGCTTGTTACTTTGGTCTTCATTTTGACCCAGGCAGACAGATGATTAAAGTGTTACTGAAGCCAGCGGATTCTGTCCACACAGCAAAAGGGGGAGAGAACTACCACATATCACTAAAGTTATTGCTAAACTAGCTTAAATCAAGTCTACAGGGATAAATAACAACAAGGAAGATGGAGGGATGAAAGCTTCAGCATGTATGAACACCACCACACACCACAGCTGTTAACTAGCATATGTGTCCAACCCCCCCATGCTTGCTTGAGATCCTGGTGGGCCACAAGGCTCACGTGCTCACTCAGTGCATGGCAGAGACTAAAGGGAACAATTACAGTCCTAGGCTCTTGTCCCAGCCAGATGACACTTATTAACTCTAGCCAAGGTCCTTTAGTCCACCCAGGTTTCCAAATGACCTCTTTCTCATTTCAGTGCCTGACAGTCTCTTGCTAACAGAATCAAGAGCTTCATAAATATCACGCTCAAATAGCTTGAGCAGTGGTTCAGAAAATTAGACAGCGATCAAAGAGCTGATGTGGGTGGAATCACCCAGCTTGGAAACACCACATCTCATCACACCTGCTGGGGGAGGCACTCCAAATCAGCACCCACCTGAGCTGGCCCACTTCAGGGGCCTGACAAGTGGGGAGGTGTTGCCAGAGCTCTGTGGCCTGCAACAAGCCTAGTTTAATCATGTATTTTGTTGGCATGGACTAAAGGACAACCTTGCTCAGACAAGCTGTGCATTGAGAAGGGGAGAGAAGAAGGGTGATTTTGACTTGTTACTGCATCACACAACACAAAGTGCTTCAGTGTGTTCCTGAAGCTCCCTGCCTGGATGCCAGGAAATAAAACCAGTCCGACACCTACTCACCACGCAAGGGATTCAAAGGTTAGACAGAAATGAGAGCATCTGATCCCAAAAAACAGACAACCATCTGCACTCATTGATAGCAAATATAACCTTCAGCAAAGAGCATGGCCAAATGGGGTTGGTCCATAGCAGATGGCAATACAAGACAGATCCAAATCACAGGAACAGACAGCAATAAGGAACTGGTTGTGAACACAAGCCCTGAAAAGAAACCTAGTCATTTAATGCATGCCCTGTAATACCATGACACCAGAACTAGTTTCAGGGACTGCACCAGTCATCAGTCTGAGGCCTAAGAGCCTCATCTCTTCCTCACACACTTAGGGAAGACGTGATCAAACCACTTGCCGGCATTTATTCTGATATTGCCTTAACTTCCTTGTCCTGGATGACATGCCTCAAGGCTTCCTCTAATTCTCAATACTTCCCTGCCCTCCCCCAAATTAAAAGCAGAGCATATGGGAAGACAGAGGGAATGTATGACTTGATGCCTGTCTGTGTGCCCACACTGTTACCCTTCCAAACTTCCCCTGATCAGGGCACCAGAATCACTGCAAGCAAGAAAGAAGACAGACATGAACTGACCTTAAATAGAATCAAAAGATAAAGATGAAGCTTAGGGTTGGGAGGTAAGATGAGGCTATTTTTTAGTTAGTCTAAGAAGGAAAGTTCCATCCATTTTCATTAGGAAAGCACTTTGGCTTTATCTCTGCTTTCAGAGAGAGCACGAGCTCTGAAGGTTACCCTACCCTCACACACTGGCCACTCTAACACTTATTGGACAGGTTAATATTCTTCTCTGTCCAGTGACCACAGCTCCTCATCATTTTTATAAGAAACACAAAAAACCTCCAAACAATTATACAGCGTGAGATGAGAAAACAAGAACTATAGAAAGAACAGAATAAAAGAAATGAAAATAATTTCAGTCCCATACCCATCTCTCTGCAGAACACAGAAAATACCTTTACTTGCCTCAATCTCCATTTTGGGACCTATATCTGGAATTCAAACCACCTGGATGATTCAGTGTATCCAGTTATTAGCAATATCCAAGGAGCTGGAATGCTCTCTGCCTGCCCTACCCACACTGCCGCTCAAAAGCTGAGGACTGGCAGCATCCATGTATCCCTCGTCTTAGCTGAACATGAACTTCGCAAGTGCTCCTGCACAAACAGTCCCCTCTGATGTAAAAGCTAAGCAAAGCTAAGTTTCCACAACTAGTAGCAAAAACAAATCAGCGAAACACCTGCACAAATGCTTTCACTACGCTTCAAAAAATGGATGTAGCAGAGTATCCAGGTTTCACGGTTGGTTGCAGTGGTCAGAAATAGCTGCACTAGATTGATGTTCAAGGACCACAAGCAAAAGTCCGAAATAAATTGATGGGAACAAGTGAAAATCCTTCTGTAATCACAGAACAAATTCACTGACTTCACTGTAGAGCAGCAAGCCCTGATGTTGGTGGATGCTGGCTGGCAGACAAGAATTGAGGCAGGCCATTACTTTTTGCTGTGTAAAGTCAAGGATGAAGGATATACAGATTTAGAGACCTGCATTAGAAGTCTCACACACTGTCAAGTTATGGGATTTTGCAGGCAGGGAGGAAACACTTATAAACTGCAATCCTACTTATCTTTAGAGGGACAAATATTGCAGTTATCCTCTAGATCTCTCCAACTGTATTGAAGAATCAGCATTAGCCAAGTTTATTTGCCACAAAGCTGGGAGGGAAAGAGCATGGCAGAAGGTAACGGTCTCTTTATGACCAAAAAAATCCCACAAAGCCATATAGGCTGCAGGGCATTTTGTGGGTTTTTTTCCCTCTACCCCCTCATAAACCAAAGTTTTCACCATTGTGTGTGTTCATTGAGCCTCCCAAAACCAATCCCAAGCTCCTCTCTAAGCACCTAGGCACAGGGAAGAGCCTCAGCACAGACTTGAGGCAGGTAGGTGCATGCTGCTGAGCCCCATCTCTCTACAGTTGTATTTTACCTCTCTTTGTTCACTGCAGATCTTGCACAACCAAAGAGGACGTTTCTGGGCTCCAAAGGTTTCTATTCCACACTTGGTGCAAACTTTCTGAAACAAGAGAGGAAAAAAAAGGTGGCATTAGCAGGTCCCCACAGCCATATAGCCCTTGGGAGAGAGAAGGTCAGGAAGCACCTTTCCGAACAGTTCTGACTTGTTTTCCTTAAAAACCTAATCATGGCACAATTTTATTTATCCTGGAGAACCATCAATCACAGGAAGCTGCTCCAGGTCTATATGGACATGAGACAAATACCACAGTATAGTCCTTGACTCCATGGCAAGAAGAGAACTGGAAAGGGCAAATCAAAGCCCATGACCAATAGGCATATTTCCAGAGTTGCTTTTTTAATCCTAAACCTCAATCACTGTGCCATGGAAAGCAGCTATAACCAAGTACAAACTAAGTTTGTGCAAGACTGGAAATCGTCTCCTCGCTTCCCTCATACACATAGTCTCAAACCCCATGGCTTCCCCTCCATTTTAGCACTCAGTTGACAGCTATTGATTTGTGGCAGGGCCATGCTTACATGAACACTGTCTGAGCAGAATGCTTGATAACACCACATGGCCTCTGCTGCTGCACAAGGGAACTTTCATGTCTCTGCTGGCATTACAAGCCATTTACAACCTGAATCACCTAATATAATATAATGAAGCTGATGTGTATCAGGCTTGGCTTACAGCTTGAATGAGAAATTGGATGAATTCTTTGATCCTCACAGAGCAAAAGCCACTCAGAAGAGGGCCCTGGAGAGCAAAACCTTGCTTAGAGACATGTGAATTTAATCTCCCCAGCTAAGGTTTTACATATTCCCCCCACCAGGCTGCTCCTCCTCTGAGACAGGAGGCCTGTGTTCAAGGATGAAAGTCTCAATGGCTCACTTAGCCCTCACTGCCCATGCCTAGAGGAGGAATGATGGTACCTGAAGCAATGGCTTTATTGCATGAATAAATGCATCTGACTGTTTTGGTCAGCATAGTCCAGAGGCACGTCTGTCATGCTGCACAGAAAATAGAAGGCAGCACGAGCAGCCCCACAAAGGTTGGTGCTCTTGTCCATCTCTGTGTTCCAGTCCTCATCCTTGCAGAGAAGTAAGAAGCAACCTATTGTGTCTGATGCATCAATACTCAACACTTGGGTGCTACCCAAACCAAGGCGGATTGCAGATGCAATTAGCAGACACCACCTGAACTACCCCAAATTCTCCCTCCCTCAAACCAAAACCTGAGGGAGCAACCCAGTCTTAAATACCCTCAAAGATCCCAATCCCCACGCATATAGCACATTCAAACACTCCCTCTAGTGGAAGTTTCCAAGCGATTTTATTCCTAGTCATAAATTTTGACAGTTCTGATATAAACTGAGTTTATATTGAGCATCATTCACAGCCCCTCAGAAGACAACATAAAAATCAAGGACATTAAATGCAGCCTCATTCCTATTTAAACGCAAGATAAGGCACTTTCTTCTCTTACTTGTACTTCACCTTTTATACATGACACTGATACCCTCTGCACAATAAATGACCCATCATGCTTTGTCTAACTACTGTTATTGTTAACACATCTGGATTTGAATACATCTTTGTCTTGCCATTATGCATTTATATCTAAGATAATAAAAACTAACATTAAATACATTCTTTGTAAATCAGAATGTGGCACTTAGAAAATCCATCAGGCTGCAAGAAATACAGAACCTCTATTTAGCAGAAGGGACTTGCTGAAGGCAAGTTCTTTGCTATGTTTCAGATGCATCATTACAACAATTCCTGTTATTGAGTTATGTGAGCTGCAATGAGATGGTAACAGAGCAACGCCAGCAAGAAGAACGGGAACTTTAAAAATCTATAATTTCCTGACAAGTCATTTCTTATTGCATATAGCACTGCACGAGTGATGGATATCCCTGGATGAGAGGGAACGAGCTTAAAGTAACAGTCTACTGTGTGTGCTCTACTGAAGAGTTGACTGCTCTCCCAGTTCACGCCTTAGCATTATAAAACAGTAAGGGGAGAAGCCCAGGGCACGCAGTCAGCATTGCCCTGACCTTGCACGCAGCTGGAAAGTGCAAACAAGTAGAAAGCAGCTGCAAAGTGCACACTGGAAAAGTAGGGTCTCACCTTAAAACAACCTGGGTATGAATGCTCCTGAACAGACTCCAGACAAAAAGGGAATAACCATAAAAAATAAAACCTAAAATCCCAGCCCTTCTCAGGGGTTTTCCAATCACAGCTGGGGCTCCTGCACCTAGGGGGTTCCTACCCGCAACTGCAAATGGACAGGGCAGGGAAATGGCTGCATCAGTTTTTGCCTCCTCATTAGTGTACAGGGCTCATAGGAGGGACATTAGGAAGCACTGTGGCAATGTGACCCAGCTGGCTTTGGACAAGGTAAAAGCAGGATCACCAAGGGAAGAAGGCAAGAATACAGCACATCCTGTTATTCTATGGGGTTGAAACGCAGGAAACAGCCAGCCATCTCCTGTCTGCTATCCAGCCCTTTATTCTCCACAAGCACACATGCACAGAGCCCACACTCCCCACACGCCTCACTGAGAGAGCTGCCTGAACCTCCAGTTCAAACCAGACCTTTCATTTCCCAGTACCTTACTGCTTCTCCAACACATACTAAAACACTGGCTTAGGACCCAGAAGTTCAAAGATTTGTGTTTATTTGCCCCGTCACTGCCTTACAAGAAATCTCCAGTATAACCCCTGCCTCAGTCAAGCTGCTCCTGCAAACTGAATCCAGTGGAGAAACTCACTCGACAGCAAAGGCAGCACAGCTCACAGCAGCTCCTGCTCAGCAAGCACATATGGAGGGTTGCTGGGACCTCAGTTTTGACTCCAAGGAACACCCACCTTCCTTCTCTTACAAGAGCTCTGAGCCCAGCGGTGCTGCAGTCAAACATGGACCAGTGCAGGCCCAGCCTGGCAGCCTGTTCTGCATGAGAACTGCATTTCACAAATGCCATCAACGCCAGCACAGAAAGTTCTTCATCATGGCCTGAGTGGCTGCGTAACCACAGAGGTGTCAACATGCACTATTCCATGCTAAGGAGCAGGTTTTACTCAGTGCTGTCCTGTGAAATCCACAGGACACCTCCTCAGTGACAGGGTGGGTGACACTAGCAAGTGTCTCCTTGGCTCTCATACCCACCAGGGACAGAGTCAGCACAGGCTGCTCCCTTCCACTCTACCACCAGCAAGTCAGAAACACTCCTGCACCCAGCAGGTACCCTCACCTCTCCCCATGCAACATGCGGAGGCAAAGTCACTTACAGAGTGCTCTCCCCAGGGAAAGATGGGCTTCAAGTGCAGGAAAAACAGCCTCCCAGCAGAGGGAGGATAAGGTGGTTGCCTTGGAGATCATCATCTCCACAGCAATACAGATTAACCCCTTGGCTGCAGAGTCTAGACAAGCAACAGTTATCCCTCAGGGTGGTGGCAGAACAGCAATCTGCCTGAAAACTGATACTGCCTTTCAAACAGCATCCGTACAGTCCTGCCAACAACATACTCAAACACAAGCAGCCATCAGTGCACACATTGGAAACTTTACACTGGTTTGGAACTTGAAGATGGACTTAACTCCTCCAGAAAGAGGCATTACTGGAAAGCCTAAGGGCAGACCTTGCAGTAAGTAACAGTAAAGCACAAAGATTCTTTTATGAGTTGCTTGTTGTACATTTCTGCCCCTTCTCCCACTCTGTAAACCCAGAGTGGGAGATGCAGAGGGGGCTGATGCACTAAGTGCAGTTTAGGCACTTTAGGATCCTAAGGAACAAGGGGTGCAAGAGAAAACCTGATGCTCTGACAGATTCCAATTGGCCTGGTGGACTTTCTAGACAGGTCTGCTACCAGGAATATGCAGGAACCTGTGTGTAACTAAACCCACCTTTTTGCAATCCTGACAAAAGACTGACGTGCTACCCAGCAGCCCAAGCAGTTCACCGCAAAGCAGACACTGTGAGAGACCATTCCCCATCGCGTTCTTCCTCATGTTCTCCAGACGCTCCACCAGGCGCCTGTGGGGAAGAGGCAGACCAGAGGTCAAAGCACTCACCTTGGAAATGGAAGCACATGGTACTGAGGCATGCCGAAAACCTGCAGACATGCGCTCCATACTCAGCCTACCTTTGCCTCTTCTGCGCAGTTTTGGGCCCCTTGCTGGGACCATATGTACTTTCACTTCAGCCCCTACACTCAAGTGTTTCCTATCAGCTGGCTCTTGGTCCTCGGGGGATAAAAACCTGTTTAAGTCCATCTATTGATGCTCATCAAGCCCTGAATAATAAAAACTTTGACTACTACTGAGAGGTCTGACTCAGATAGTGCGTGCAGGGCAGACAGCTCACAAGAAGGGCTTGATCCTACGCCCTTCGGGAGCCCACTGTCACTGGTCCCACAGTCTCAGCACAATGATTTCCTGCCTGTAGAGCAGGAAAAGCCTTTAGTGCTCAGATCAGTGCAAGTCAGACAACACCGGGAAAGGGCAGAGGAGTTAGACCTGCCAAGCTCTGCTCCATGTTTACATATATTCCCTGAAAGCCACACTGCAGGCACATGACTTGCCCACATTCCATTACAAGCAGGAAGGCCAGACTTGAAGCCATCAAACTAAAATGAGCCTGGCTGTAGTACAGGAATGCCAGAAACTGCTCCCTGCTGTGATCGACAGCCTGCTTGGAAGACAGGAAGCACATATGTATGCATGATGTCCATAGCAGCAGGACTACAAAAGGGGAGGAAGGCGGGATAAGCAATTAGGATGCAGGATGTGGAGAGCATGCAGAGCAGGGCTGTTGTCATGAGATCACTGCCTGGCAATTTTCAAGCATTCATTTGTAGATGGGGACACTAACAGCCAGGGCATTTATCAGAGACAGTGACCAGCCACAGCCACACATGTGCCTGTGGCTCAGGGAGGAAACGCAATCCTGTTGTCCATGCAACCTCATTCTCATTAGCACTAATGTCCCATCAACTAAGTCCCGTACTGAGAGGAAGGCAAGGTCTGTTTAAAAGAGGTACTGCCTATGGTGATGAGGTCAGACAGCACAGCCAGGCTGAGCTGCCGTTAGTAGATTTATAATTCTTGACTTCAGCACAAGCAAATTCCCAGGACTTAACAATGGCGTTTCAGAGAATGCTTCAGCATGGGCACAGTAAGGCTATCACCTTCTGCAACTACACCAACCACCACACAGAACAATCAGCCCCTTGGGGTTGCTGGCTGCTTCTGGGGCTGCTGGGTCTCCATTATATCACACAAACATCAGTGTCAGGTCTCATTAGCACTAACAGGCACTGCACAGGGACAGAGCAAAGTACAGGGGCAGGGAGCTGAGCCTGCTGGACATGGGGTGGGAGCTTCCTGTCTCACAAATAAGACCTCCAGTAGGACTGAAAGCAAACGGAAATCTGCAGCAGCAAAAGGATGCCCATAAATTAAATAATTCAAGCTAGCAAACCCCTTCCAGAGGGCTCAGCCAACTAGAACAAACTCATTCACTGCTCCAGGCAAAACCCCAGGGGGCTGCTGCAGACAAGGGAAAACCTCACTGTGCCGCTAGGAGCAGTTCCTGAGCCACAGAGTCCACTAGTAGTGGGTGCAGCTGCATAAATCAACATAGTCCCCAGCCTCTTCCACTGGGCAGCCACTGGGGCAGCTGCCTTAGCAGAGGCTGGATTTACCAGGCACTGTGTCAGTGGCTGCAACCACAGCAAGCCCCAAGGCTCAAAGAAGGCACAAGAAAGGCTTGAGACAGAGGCAGAAGGAAAACACCACATTCTTCCCAATGTTCATCATCTCAAGCAACATGGGAGGATAAAATAACTGAATTAATTAATTAATTAACTGACTTGAAATAACTGACTTAAGGGATGCTCTGACTGACGGAGGCTGATCTCAGGCAGCCAGGAGAGCCACTCCTCTGTCTGAGCTGACCTTTCCTTTTGAGGGAAGGGGACAAATGAACGTGACTGTACCCGATGCGCTGCTGCTCAATGATGTCCAATTTCTCTGCTTTGCGGATGACTTCCAGAATGACCTCAAGTTCCTGTGGGCTCAGAGCCTGCATCTTCCTCTGCTTCTCAGTCTGGAACGTGTGCACTGACCAGCCTGTCTGAAGCCTGGGGAGGTGGGGGGAGAGAGCAGAGGGAACAACTGAGCTGTGAAAGAAAAGCACAAAACCCCTGCCACGACCCACAAGGCCAAGCCTGCCAGGCACACAGAGCCCACATCAGCATTCCATCAGAGAAGTCTGTTCCCTAGCTAATGCCCAAAGCAGGAGTCTCTTCTCACTGACCAGATCACCACATCACTCCTCCTGCAACACTGAGCGCTGCGCTGTCTCTTCCTACCCTCTCATTTTCCTCTCTGCTCCAGTTCATATTTTACCATTCCATGTCCTCACTCCTATTTTGCTCTGTCCATAAAGAAAAACTAGTGTACCTAAGGATGGCCAACCTGGGGGTACCCTTGCAAAGATGCGTGCTGATGCCAGACACTACAAATGCCAAAGGCAGACTCTGGAATTAAGAGGTAAACTCTGGATTACCTGCACCCTCCTCTCTCCAGATGGCATGTTTCTAAGGTCCTCAGTTCAAACACACAAACCATCAGCCACACATGAAAATATAAATCTGGCAACTTCCTCCCTTGGTCTAACCCAGGCCCCCACAAAGACTTCAGCATCCACTTCCCTCCATGCCTCACATACAACAGCTGACATCGCTCCTCAGCTCACCTGGGGACAGGCGGGAGCTTTCACAGCAAAATTAATTACTATTCAGTAGGGGTTTAGAGGTCACTGGCTAATGTCACAGCTGCTACAGAATGCAGGGCACTATCAGACACAGCTGTCTTAATGAGGCTCTCAGGTGAAGGCTTGTGAAGCAGCAGTGGTGTGCACTGTTCGCAGTCCCCCCAGACCCAGTGTGACCTCCTATTTCCTAACACTCTACAGCAGGCTGACCCCAGAGGTTCAGACAACAGCAGAGGTGGCAGTGGCATGATACTGGCTGCCAGAGAAGAAAAGCATACAGGAAACAAATGCAATTGTAGTGCTTGACTCATCTCCATCCCTTTTGTCTTTAGGTTATGCAGTAATTTAACTTCAGGGGAAATGAGATCAAATGACAAGTTCCTAATACAAAAGAGTGCTGGCAGCTGGGGGATGCTATCAATTATATTGTAGGGTGCTGCAGAGATATAAGCCTGTCTCCAAGCCCTTCCTTTCACCCAGGGGAGGGCTGGTGGGATGGAACACACCACACAGCAGCTAAACTGCAAATTCCACTGTAGGCTGGCAGCTTTGAGCAGCAGCCAAACACCGAGCCCCAGCGTAGCAGGCTCCTCTCCCACCCAAGCAGCATACTTCTAGGCTACAGAGGGGTTTGCATGACAAGCAAACTCCTGTGAATGAGGCCAGAATGAGGCACAGATACCAGGAAACCATTCAGGCCAGAGCCAAGGCTAGGAGGCAAGGAGGAGGATGGTGAGGACTCACTTAGCACGCAGTGCGAGCTGCCGGTCGTTGGGGCACACCCACTGGCCTGTCCCACTGCCAAATATCATGTCAGCCATGGCACCAGGCTGGGAGGAGAGGCAGGGATCACACCTGTAAGAAGAAAACACCAGCACTGAGTACCAGCTGCCACTCCACCCTGGAGAAATCTCAGGGCAGTGCTTGGCACAGCCTCCTTTACCATCTCAAAGGGCTGCTCTGATGGCATTACACATGGTGGAAGCAGACAGACTCTCACCTACAGAAAGTGACAAAAACATACCATCATCCTCATAAAATACAAGCCAATAGATACCTTCAAATACCTTGAAGACAAGGCTGGAAGTTTATATCGTACAGTACTCTAAAAAATAGAAGGCCAGAGACTCTTTGTCAGCTTTGATTTTTCATTTCAAACTAGAGAAAAGTGTTGTTTGTAAGAACAATCTCTGCTCCATCACCTCTGGAGCCCCAACACTGCAGTACTGACAGTGAAAGCCACTCTAAAGGACACAAAGAAGCTACAAGTTGCTTTTTTGTTTACCTCTTAATAAGGTAACAAACAAAAACCCACTCAACAATCAGCATGAATAGGTGGCAAGACATTTCATTCATTAAAACTGCTTCCATAATAACCTGATATTCATAACTACAGTCTACACTAGCAGCTTGTTTGCATACTCTGATGTTTAAAACAGCACCTCTTGCAGCAGACCCTCCTACTGAGGCTTCTGTGACCAGCACAATCACACCAGTGAGTCCTTGTTCAATGATGGTATCACTGTGAACTGATGAGTAAAGGCAGCAAAAACCAATTTCCACACACTCATAGGAGAAACACATCCCCAAGAGACTTTGCAACTAAGCAATTCTGAGTCCTACCAGCAGCAAAGATGAACGGAAAGCACCAAGGGACAGGCACAGCCAAAACATTACAGTGGAGGCAAAATTAGTCTTGATGTACAGAGCTTTTCTCCAGCTGGATTTGCTCTCCAGCAGACCAAGTGTCTCACAAGCCCTAGTGCATAAATTTCCAGATATTAATACTTACCTTCCCTAGAACAGGCATTTGCTAGCTCTGAAACCATACCTGCTGGGCAGAGATAACGTGTTTAATTCTGTTCGGCAAACACAAATCAGATACAAAAGCAGGCAAGGTATATCACCTGCCAATTGTGCAGTAGTTCCCAAGAAAACACATGTTCCAGTCTCAATCCACAGCACTCTTCCCACAGCAGTGCCCGTGGCTCAGTGTTCTGTACCTACACTTGTTATCTATGGCTGACACACAGGTTTCTGCTTCTGTGCCAGGCAGGAGGCATCACAGGCTGCACGGCCTTGGCCCTCTGATACAGGCAGCTTGTGCAAATTCATCTCCCTCCCTGTGCTGAGCTCACGTGTGCCACACACCGTACTCGGTCCCCAGCACAAGAATGCTAACTTGTGTTAGAGAACTGACAACTACCTGCTGCCAAACCCCACGTCAGCCTTGAGAGCCAAAACTGTTACAAACAATGAACCAGTTCCCTCCCCTCAGATCACCCAATTTCTGGAGAAAGTCTGAAAACTCAGAGATTACAACAGGCAGGAGAAAAGAGGAGGAATTCCACAGGAAGCACAGATTTTTTTTGGTGCAAGGGGACAGATGTATAGAAAGGGTGAAGGCTCTAACAATTCAGCATAATGCTCAGCAGGCACAGTCCAACTGCACACCAAAGTGAAGTATGGAGGAGATGAGAGACTGCAGGGAAGATCTGGCAGAGAAAAGGGTTGAGACAGCAAGGACAGACAGAAGTGTCACACAGGATTTTTTAAACCTTTCCTACATTAGTTTTGAAATGGATCAGTCCTAGAATGAATCCTTGAAGGCTGGCATCTTGGCTTACCAACAAATGCCACACATGCTGTGGCATTCCCATTTTATCCCAGAACACCTCCTGCTCTTTGCATCTTCTTCATGATCTCAAGCAAAGAGAGAAGGCAGCAGTCCCCCCACACATCCCACAGCAGCTCACACACAGGGGAGCAATCAAGCATTTAGGGCAATAGAATCTGGATGCTCCTACCCCCAGGCCAGTGTTAAAAGCCAAAAGAAGATACAATTTCACAGAGAACGGCAGACCTGGCATTTTCCAGAGATTTTCCAAGCCTGTGATGAATTATATGCACATGTAGCCTCACAAATGCATATATTAAATTACTCTTCAGATGTAGCATGTACCCTTTCCTCCCACTCACACATACCTGAAGCACTCGGTGTCCACTGGCAAGGCTAAATGCACTCAACCATACTGATGTGAGCAGTACTGGCAGCTGTGGGATGTTTAAAAAACCATAAAAGCTAGAGCTGGAGATGAGCCTGATACCATGGTTAGGGCAGAGGAGTTTGCTTTGCCAGCAGCTGTGCTTTCAGGGTGGAAAGCTGTGCTGAATACATCTGCCCCTTTCTCAGCAGAGCTTTATCTGCTCTAACAGAGCTGAAGGCAAGGCAGAATAGAGCACATCAGCTGAGCATTTTACTCAGGAGAGACCTAAACACATTCTCCAGCCTCATACCACAGTGCGCTTTTCTCAGCATGACTGAACAAAAACAAGCAATGTCATACTCTT